>OMMV01185779.1:0-17650 GCA_900302635.1 Chatrabus melanurus | reverse complement strand
GTCATATGTCATAGTGTCCAATGGACGTTGACCTTGTTTGGCCTTTACTTTGGAGACCAAGCATTCAACACAGTCAAAACTATTCAATTTATTGATTCTATTAGCTCAACCAGTAATTTGCATCAGTTTTTACCAAAATTGGAGCAACTTTAACTTTTGACCCCTGTACAAACTGAAACTGACCTTTGTCACCATTTTTGCTGTTTTTGCCCCATAACTCCATAACATTCAGTCACAGATAGTCCAAACTATACCTTTTTCATTCATACCAAATTTCATGCTTGTATCACATTTTGCATGATTTTTCTATTATCTGCCCCACTATTTAACTGATTGCCTGAGAGAAATCACCCGTTAAGTGTCGTGGGACATTTTTTTGTCTTGGGAACATAGGTATTCGTATTCTACTCCCTGTAAGGATTCCAAATATGTAAAAATGCTGAGTATATCCTGTGGGTGCATTGGAACCCCTCCTTCCAACTAGACTAATATCAAAAGGAAGACATGATGATCTGTGATACAATACATGCGCTCCCAACATAGAGACTTACATCTTTAAGACAGCCCATGAAGTTGTTGCTGACTGGCGATCCGGGCAGGTCGGCGGTGTTGGGGCTCCCTCCGATGTAGAAAAAATCATCAGAACCCAGCATGGTGTAGTCTTCTTGGGTGTAACCAGTGGTGGTTAATATACCATCCACTGAGATGGTGACCTGGCATGGGCGTTGCCCAAAAGAGAGACGGAGAAAAAAAAGAAGAAAGAGAGCAGCGACAGAAAATAGAGAATGAGAGAGAAGAGAAATTGGAAGAATGAGGAGGAAAAACAAGGAAGAACTTGGATTAAACACCAGGAATAAGTGGGTGTGTCTCCCAAATAGTATTGGTTGAGCTGATGCGTTTAGCGCCAGTCAGACAGGGGACTTTCACTCCAGAATGCAGTTGCTGAAGAAAACCAATTAAGGGATGCCAGTGTTTAAGTTGTTGAAAGAAAATTCCAGTTTTAGTTGATTAAATAGGTTTTTACTGTATTCTACATGCATTAGAAAAAATAATAAAATACAATTCACCAAAAGGTGTTTTTAAATGAAATACACTTAAACAGATGTTTGAAGCTACAAGATTAAAAATGTCTTTTTTTTTTCTTTTGGTAGTTGTCAGAATAAACTTCAAAGGGCTATTTAAATATATACATTTTGACGTTTTCGTATGATAGATGCACCTCTTCTATTGCACAAGGTCTTTTTCAAGAAACTGCCAGAAAAAAGGTCTTTTCAATACTTAATTGCCTGAATTCTCGTTTTTTGTGTGTGCGTGCAAGGTTACACTTTTTGTGCTCAATGTTTGATCGCTATCGGAGCAAAAAGTGCCAGGTGGAATCAAACGCACAGCCGCAAGCTGACAGTATTAGACGAAGGATTGAAGTGCAGGAATACAACTTTGCATCCTAATGGGAACTAAGAGGGATAAATGTTTTTTTTTTCAAGCTCCCCTAGGTTTTTCTTTGAGATTACTGTTGTTTGTTAACCTGAGACATGTGGTTTTAGTGATCCCGTGTCACTGTAACAAATGAATAACCCAATCAAAGACTCAGTTTGAGTTAACCTAAATTACAACAGCAGCAACTTTACCAAAGGAGACTAATCTTGCACTGCCTTGGCAAGTCAGTGAAGGAAAATTAGTCATAAAACAATAATTTGCTTTATTCCCAGTTGATCCCAGTTGTTTCCAATCAAAAACTCCAGTTTGGTCTCTTTCCAATTGGATTATACCCATTTTGCCTACTTGTGGTACCTTGGCAATTCAAATATCCAAGGAGTGAAGGGGAATTAGTCATAAAACAATAATTGGCTTTATTCCCAGTTGATCCCCATTGTTTCCAATCAAAAACTCCTGTTTGCTCTCTTCCCAGTTGGATTATACACATTTTTCCTACTTGTGGTACCTTGGCAATTCAAATATCCAAGGAGTGAATGAATAAAACATCGTCATAAAACAATACTTGGGTGTATTCCCAGTTGATTCTAATTGTTTACAATCAAAAACTCCCATTTGGCCTATTCCCACCTTGTCTATATTCCAAATTTCATATTTCCATAATATCTACTTATAATTTATTTAATCGAACCCCCTTCACTCTAATCCTAAAAGGAGACATAATAGAAATATAAAATTTTAGGAGATGGCTCAATGGAGTAGGGGTTGGGCTACCAATATGTAGACCTGGGTTTAATTCCCAGACATGCTACCTGTCTGTGTCCATGGAAAAGACAATCTGCATTCTCCCAGCCCACCCAGCTGTAAATGGGTACCAGCCTTGGCTGGGGAAGTAACCTGTGATGGACTGGCAACCCATCTAGGAGGAGTCATAGACTTTCATGCACTACAGAATCTGGGGACAGGCACCAGCACCAATGGGCCTTAGGGTCTTTTTAGGACTTACTTCTCTAATTTCCAGTTGATCTCAGTCATTTCCAATCAAAACTCTCAATTGGTGTACTCCCATTAGGTCTACTCTCATTTTGTCTTTCTAAATTTGTCATATTTTGATTATGCTTTCTTCTAATTTTTTTTAACCCAAACCCCTTCACCCTAACCCAAAAAAGTAGACATAATGGAAATATGGCAAATTTAGAAGGTAGACAAAATGGTTTTTTTATTGTAAACAATTGGGATCAACTAGGAATAAACTCAACTATTGTTTTATGACTAATTTTCATTCACTGCTCAGAAATTTGAATTGCCAAGGTAGCGCAAGTAGACAAAATGGGAATTGCGAAGAGACCAATGGAGATTAGTTCAAATTAGGGGTGTAACAAGTCACCGATATGAAAGTAACAGATACGACTACATCGATACATGGACCCTTGAATCTATGTAACTGTACCATGAACTGGTCAGTGGCTCGATTTTAACATTATGAATTGGTTGAGTTAAATTGCTATGCTGCAACTCCTGCGTTTTTAAACTTTTTTTTTTTAAATTTCAAAGGTCGGCACGAGGCTTTCACGAGGCTGGTCACAGAAATGTTAACTTTGCCTGCGAGGTAAAAACAAAATCAACATATCCGCTAGTGGTGGACAGTATAACGGGCGAATGTACCCATTTGAACTTTGTTCAGTTCACAAAACATAAAAGTTATGCTGTACTATTTATGCTGTGTTAACAGGATAACAACAGCTGGCTGCTTCATTTGGCTTCTTCTATGCTGCACTTTCTGCTACTGTATGTGGTACTCCCCCCCCCAGTGGTGAACAAAAGGTGAGCAGAGGCAGCTCCACTACAGTAGCAAAAACCTGAAGGTAAGCAATGCCATTTTTGGCTGATTCTCATTTATCATGGAAAATGAATGCCTACAAATGTCGGCCACAATGCCCCGTTTGCATTGAGGCTGACGTTTGCCCTAAGCTACCAAAAGGTTAAATTGCCCTTTATAGACCAGCCTTTGGTGGCAAAGGAGGAGTCCAGTCGATTTAACAGCTGCTTTTCTGCATAAATGTTGCAATGTACCAATCAACACAAAACTGCAGGGAGCGTCAAACAACCATCTGTTTCATTACACTTTCACACTCAGACTTGTTGACTCTCGACTCTGCATTCATTTTTATCTGCAGTCCAACTTTACATAGTCATTTGAATGCAATTTTGCATACTTGACACTGCATGCTGGATCAAGAGAAACTACCGGCATGAATTTCTTTAGATTTTACGCTAACAGGTTGAACTTAACACGAGACAGGTGCACGGCCATGTCTTATTCAGAAAATACAGAACCATCAGCAACTGCACTCAACAGATCAGAGTCCCCCAGCTGAGTGTTCATCTTATTTTTCTTTGTCATTATTGCTTCTTTTTTTTTTTTTGTCCGTACTTCCCTTATGAGTAGGGCAACTCATTTTTATGTCTGCTGTTGGTGAGAAAAAAAAAGGATCTTATTGACCAGATGGAACTGGCAGAAAGACTCTAATTGTCTTTGGAGATGAAGGATGGGGTTTTTGTTGGCGCCACCTCAGTGATCCAATAATGGCGTATAGTGCGGGAGGGTGGAGACGACGCGACGTAAGAGTCTACGACTTTGGCCACAGCTTTCGACGCTTGACTTGACCTCTGCTGTCAGATCCCAAAGGTTAATATATGACCAGTACATCTGGTGGGACTTTTGACAAATTGGGAAAAGACAAAAAAGTTGAGAAAAGTTAAAAATTTAAGCCAACAAGCATCTCAGACTTTTTGAGTTGACTCCACTCAAGGGCATGCGTTGGAATAAACATATTTTACCAAGTTTACTCAAAGCAATATGTTAAGTTTGATGAACTAAAATTTGCATTTCAGACAAATTTACAATCTCAAATTCAATGTACTTGAAATTAGAAATTTGTGAAAAATTTCAGTTTGACGGTTCTAGCCCTTTCTTTACGCTACTCTGGTCTAATTTTTTTATCTGGCTGAGAGTGGGAGCAATTTAGATTCCAGTGTCTTGCTCAAAGACACTTTAAAATACAGACGTGCTCGGGCTTTAATCTACCAACCTTTTAGTTTATGAGAAACTTGCTCCTCTACTGTTGCCAAAGTTGTCAAACGGTAGATCTTTTTTTGTTTACACTCATCTTATTTGAGTTTGATGCACGTTTGTTTTATTATTTAATCAAAATTATTCACTTTATAACAAAGAGATGTTCGTAAATATTTCTGTAATCGGAACGTACCACTGTTCATACCAGACGTTACAGTGAAAAAAAGAGAAGTGCTGAATCAACTTTAAAGAAGTGATTCAACTGGTAACACTCAACTGAATTATGTTGAACCAAGTTGACATAACAAGTAATACTTACGCCACCTTCTGAAGTTATCTTGGACAAACTTGATTCATTTGAGTGTTACCAAATGAATTGGGTAAGTAACTAATTCAGTATTTATGCCAACTTGTTAATTTGTAAAAGCTTAATACTTTTCAGTGTTGGCAATTGAAGCAATTTAATGAGTTACTTATTTAAGAAGTGTTTACGCCAACTTGTTTGTTTGGACAAACAATTTATTTGACTGTTACCAAGTGAAGCAATTTCATTAGGTAATTACGTAGTATTTACATCAACTTGTTAAGTTAATTTGGCCAAACTTAATTAAATTGAGTTAACAATTGAAGCAATTTAATTAGGTAATTAAGTAAGTAGTATTTACAGCAACTTATTTTGGATCAACATAATTCATTCAACTGAAGCAATTTAATTCAGTAGTTTAATTATTTTTTTGTTTAATACTAATCCCCTATTGGCCCCATTCATAAGTTCAGAAAAATCGGACACAGTTGGTTGAAAGAAGGGGGTATAGAGCACTTTTCTTTTTTTAAGAATCTTTGTAAACACATAAATTCAAGTTTAACAAACTCACTGATTTAAGTGGATGGAGCATTCAATTGAAACACAATTTTTATGTTATTCAAACCTACTGTGTCACAGTTGTTGGCATAAATTAACCCAGTTAATGCCCTTAGGTTTAGTAAACTCAAGTACTCTGTGCAGTTGGTTAACTACCTTAAATTTTTGGATTTTTTTCCAACTTTTTAATTTACAGTTTGAAAAATACCAATAAATTTTAGACATGACCTGGAATCTTTGGATATTGGAGGGTAAGTTGTATAGATTTGTTTATGGCACTTCTAAATTGGGGATGTTTAGGATCAGGTATGGCAAGCTTCCAGACACCTCCGAAGTTCCCAACCGAAAGCAGTAATACATTCATGTTGATGACTGAAATATGATGTTTTTGCTCTGTCTTACTGTCTCTTGGCCTCTCAGTGCATCGCATGTTCCATTCCTTTATGGCTCATCCACTGCACAAAGGGTAAAAATGCTCGGAGCAGTCATATTTTATTCCGACTCATTGCATGATCAGAGGTTTCATAAAAATGGTAATAAGGCAAATTTTGCCACAAATAATGGTCCGAAATGTGGGGAAAAAAAGGCAAACCAAACATCCAAACGTTTGCTCGGGGGAAGTTTTTGTTTTTTTGTTGTTTTTTAAAAAAAATTAAGATGAATTCAGCTCATTGTTGCATCGATCACACCGCACGCCAACATGGAACATTACAAGCACTTGCATCACTGGCCGGGGGAGGGAAAGGCTGATGGCATCACAAGCCGCTAATTGAAACACAGTGGTGCTCCCCACCTGAAAGCCACACAGTCTGAAGGAAGTTGGCACAGATTAACAAAATTCTGAACAGATTCGAATGAAGTACCTTCCGAAGCCCCTTCTGGGGCTCCCTAACCAGTACTGCCTCAGACTGATGAAGGCACTTGGATGAGTGGCGAAACGTTTCCCAGCAAAACAAGAAGTCCAGTTGACCTGACTAAACTTCAGCAAGATGCTTAGCTTCGCCTGGATGACTGAGAACCTACACAGACTTACCTTCTTAAATGCTATCGTGTGAAGTTGTAGATGCTGATATTTAAAATAAGAAACTATAACCAATTTACTGTCAGTACTCTAAACTAGAGCCCGACCTATATGGATTTTTTGGGGGCCGATAACGATATTAGGGGGTAAAAAATTTATGATACCAATATATCTGCCGATATATACATTAAAAAAAGGTCAATGATTCTGAACATTTCATTATCAAACCTTTATGACAAAGAAATGTAATTGGGGCTTCATGTTTTAAACATGAACTTTGTAACGATATAATAATATAACCACCAAACAACCAACGTACGTCACACTGCCATCGCGCTGCCTTCACTTGGATTGGCAGTCGCTGTGTCACATCTCTCAGCATTTGCATAAAATAGACTTCTTGTCTATTTTGGCCCCGCCTAGCTGGCGGCATACTGACTGACTACTTGTCTCTTGTCGCTTTAAAACACCCACTCTGATTGAAAATGAGTTGCAGCTGGTCTCTTTGCCTCTGTTTCTTATAGCTAATGTGACCAATGGGTGATGAGGGGGTCCCAGCCTTGCTTGACAGCATTGTAAACAATGTCGTCAGAGCCCCCTCTGCTGGACAGACTGTGTAATGACACAATTGCCGACACCCAAAGTGGTTTTTCTACATTGCTTATTCTGTGAAATAAATATTTTAATTTTGGCAAAAATAACGCCAATATCGATATGTTTGTGAAAGGCTCATATCGGCCGATATTATCGGCCAACCGATAAATCTGTCGGGTTAGGGTTCTACTCTAAACAATATGTTTGCTAATGATTAGCAAACAAGCATTTTGGGATATTAACACAGGTTTATTTCAAAACTGTATTAACATTGAAAATCATCATGTTTCAATTTGCCAATTGACACCAAGAATGTGGGTTTTTAATTAATAAAGCTCATAGTGCTAGGCTATGCTGAGCAGAGTGGTTAGCCTAACTGGAGCTGGCTAACTATTCCCAATGTTATTTCTCTTTACATGTTAGCCTGTCCATCAAACATTGATGAAGTAGATGTCTAAGTTCAACATTTGTAAGATGCATAGCACAATATTTGCGCCCTCTGGTGAAAAACAAGGAGACCACACCACATTTTACTTTAGTCGCCTACCACTGGCAAATTTCTCTCTACCATTCAAAAACGTGTATGATGTTCAGAGGAAGACAGGAAATGAACTTGGCACCATGTTACTGCAAGCATAAAATGTGAATTTGTCATAAAAGAATGAAAAACAACAACCCTGATTGAAGTTACCATAATTTCAAATAAATGTTTCTGTTCCAGAAGAGTAAAAAATATGATAAAGTTTGCTTATAATGATTTTGTTTTTGTTCATAGTGATACACCAATTGTTTCTGGTTTTTGTTTTGTTCCTTCAACCGTGTAAAAGCGATGACTTTCACAGAGCATTTGCAATTTATTTCTCAGCAATTACAGCATCTACATTTACCCAAATCCCTTGTATGAAAGGGTAAAAATGAAAAATTGTAAACTCATGTCAGTCCTTCAAATAGTATTGTTGTAAACACCACTTTTATAATTTTGTTGTTTTGATGTTGACTGTAGTGATTGTTGAAAGGGCTATACAAATTCTAAAAATAAGATATGGAAGGTATGGTTACAGGTATTGGCACGGTATGGCTAAAATAAGTCAGTACAACATTATGTTGATATTGCATATTTCATTCAATTTGTAAAATTACAATCACGTTGAAAAAAAATTACACTTACCTTTGTTGGCAATATGTCTCTCAAATATAATTCATACTTACCAGGTTAGACAATGTGTATTCATCAACACAACATACTTAGAAATTGTTCAAATTTATTATTGTTAAAGTTTCAGTACATTACATTGTAATATAGAGTTAAAGGCGTATGACAAATCACCCAATGTCCATTTTATCTGTAAACCAAGATGACATAAAGCAACGTTTATCAGAGTGTTTGGCAATTTAAGGGTTCAAACCAGTTTGGGACCCCTTAAATAGGTGTCTGGTAGCTTGCCATAGATTTAGCAGTGAAACGCAATTTATGGTGACGGAAGGGCCTCGTGGAACTTCAAACTGAGCTACATCATTGTGTTAGTAAGGACTTGAAGTCTAAAAGGAAGGGTGGGGAACCCTTTTGGTATCAGTCATTCAAAGGATGAGGAAGAGATGGAGGAAACGTTCTTAGTTGTTTGCCGAAGAGCGTTGAAGGGTTGGAGGGTGAACATAATCGGTTAGTACTTTTGTAAGTAAGGGAAAGTCAGACACAAAAATGGTTGTTAGTACAGTTACAACAAAGGTTTGGTTCCAACAGTTGATTAGTACCACATTTGTTTGAGTAAATTTAGTCAAACTAGCATGGGAAAGCGAGGATTCTTGAGAAGTCCTCTAATTTCATTGGTCGAATCAGATCCAAATTAGGGCTAAATGTTATGTATTTCATGTGAGGAAGGGATTGTTTTGGTTAAGAAGAAGCTAAATGAGGACACCCAAGCTAACGGGGAAACACGCAAAGCCATGCACTTAAAAGGGTGAGGTGACAAAAACAAATAAATGTTGTAATGGAAAGAGTATGTGTGGATAAAAGTAGATTGACTATTAAAAATGTCAACATGCAACAAAATGGGTAAGTCAAGCTACTTGCAGAGCAGCACAAAACGAGAAAAATGGGGGATGCGATTGGGGTATCACATTTTGAGTCAAGGTTTGGACTGGGCTGGAATGAATAAAACAAAAAACATCGACACACATATGCGACAGACTGATACACTGGACGAGAGTATTGGTTATACCCTTTAGGGATGCTGATGTTAAGACATTCTAGCCAGTAGTTACATGCAAACGGGTTACAAGAATGCAATCGATAAGGCCGAAGGTGGTAATGGGAAAGGGCGGAAGCAATGTAACCAATCACAGATGAAATTGAGGGAAATTATAGTTTCAAAAAAAGGGGGTGGGGTTAGAGGAGTGAGTCGGAATTCTCGTTTTGGTGAACAGAGTATTACATTTTTTAATTGTAGCAAGGAGTGTATCCAATGCTGTCTCCAACAATGAGAAAATCTCAGTATTTCATTAAGGTATCGCTGATTTGAGCTCAGAATGGCTTCTGTTAAGTTTAAGCCAAGGAACGATCGGATACAGGTGCACTTGTCTTGTTCACCCAGAGAATGAAAATCTCCCTCGCTCTTTACACCCCCTCCCCTTTTTTTTTCTTTTTTTTTGAACAAGGTAAGGTGTGAGGTCATTATTAATTTTAGTAAGTTAATTTGGTAGTTAAACATAAAAGGAAAATGAAATTAAAGATAAAATAACAAAGTAAACACGTGGGAATGGCTAACGGGTTAATGGCCATATATTGATAATATTAGAACAACTGATATATGCATGTATATATGTTAGCCATGATATATACATATGCATATATACCCAATGCAATTTGTATGTCAGTGAGGAAAGTGTTCCGGATATTACCATATTTCCCGGGTTTGGTGTGAACGACTATTTATGCCAGATAGTTTGATGTTGACATGGCACATTTGATTTGCTGTAAACTGTCAACCTGTCCATCACTGCAAACCAAAAAGGCGTTGGCGCTGATCCTTGATGCAATCCCGCCTCCACCTTGAATGCATCAGTCATTTCTACCACACATCTTACTCCTGTTCTCATACATACCCTGCACCACCCTCACATATGCACTGACAACGTCCTCATACAATACCCTAACACGTCTTTGGGCACCCTGTTATAGGCCTTCTCTATCACAAGCAGTCCTCAGTTAATCCTTAATAATCATCGTCCAACCTTCTCATCCTCTCAGTGCCTTTAGCAGCACCTCAAAGTACACCCTCCACCATATCAACACACTATCCTTGCTTGTCAGCACATTTCCATCTGAAGCCTTTATCAACTTAACCTGATGCACATCCTTGGCCTCTCTGACTCTGTCTGCCCCACAAGTCCTTTTATCCTTACTTTGTGCTCTACTTCACCTACAGCTCACCATGCATGTTTTCCAAAGCCTTTTCCAAGGCTTTTGTCTTCTTTCGCTGCATCCCCTTGTACTTGTTGACCATATGCTAACTACAGTTAAATTTTTCCTTAAGAATGACCTTCACTATTCAAATCCCCTATTTTGACTGATACCTATGTCATGCCAGTTTGTATGGTTGCATATGCCAACTGTGGTTAGCATTTTCTTCAAAATTGGTCCTCATTATTCCAACGGCGCATGCCATGCCTCGTGTAATGGTAACCACACTAACCATGGTTAGCATGTGTAAAGTCATATGCTAGCAACAGTTTGCATTTAGTTTACAATGGCCAAATCACTATTCAAACACTCCATTTTAATGTAACAATTTATGGCACAAATAATGCTTCTTGCCAAACCTGGAAATCTGGTAGTACCCTGAGAACTTTCTTCACTGGCATATCATAACCAACAACAATAAAAGAAAAACGTTTGGGGTAGAGGGTTCAAGTCTCTTCATGCAAGGGGTAAGGCCAGAAACGGTTAAAACAATTATAAAGTTAGTGTTAGTGTTAATGAGGGGGTAGGTCACACGCAGTTTAGATTTTTCTCAGATTTCATTCGATTCTCTGCAACAATGGACAGAGAGCTTCACTTGATCGGAAAGTCCAGTGAGAGAAAGCAAGACTGAATTTTTAGCTAGTCATTCATGCAGTTTTACGAGTGCACAGTGGCAAAACAATAAGCCATTCAACCTAATTGCAGTTACTGAAATACGATTCTAGAGCACAAAACAACTGTGTGTATGCTGAAGAAATGTTCAGTTTATTAAAAGTCAAAGCATTTAATTGTGTGCTTTTGCGTGTAAAATGGAAGCGAGTACTTTGGTCCGGGTCTAGGAGAACATTCATCTTGAGCATAAATCAGCCAAAGGCCGCTAATGGGATCAAGCCCTTATTTGAGGCCTATTTTACAGTGAGGGCTTCAACCACTAAATCAAATTGTAAATAGTCTTTGTGACTCAATAAAGCACAACATAGATAACGGGTCACTATAATAGGGTGCAGAGGTCCAACTATGAAAACACAGCCGGATAGCTTACTGGGTGCATTAGCTCCCATGTTGTTAGAAAGCTGAGAAAGTAACTGACCTGGAGTACACCTTTTATTTGAACTTCCTCTCACTGGATTTACCAAGTTTTTTTTTTAGTCTGCTGTATCCGCTCACTGGTGGAGGGGCCAATGTATTTTCGGGTGCAGTGCATGTTGATTCTTGGCAACACCTGTAAATGTATTCTATTCGGTCCTTATAAGTGGGTTCAATGGCAGGGGTCGAGTTTTGAAATTGCCAGTATCTTTTTGAAATGTCGTAAAGGTCCATACTCAAACTGATTGGCTTACAAAACAATTAGCAATTAGATTTGTTTGCCACATCTAGAATGTCTCGTTACATTGGTGACGGGATGAAAGTGGTCATCGTCCATTGGACCAAATTGATTTTATGATGTTTCATATATAACGCGGTATCGTAGATGGTGCATGTCATTCTCAATATCAATTGATTTGGCAAGACGAACATTTTGAGCCCACTTTTATGAAAATCTGAGCAATTTTCAGATTTTGCCCCCAGTGTGACCTTGTTCTTTTAACTAATAATCCAAGAAACATACATTGCAAATCGGGCAAGCAATACTATTTCTGAATCTTTATCACAAGATAACAATTTTGGTATGGTTTTTCAACAAGATTTGGCAAATTTGATATTTGACGACTGTAGAACCCAATAATGTAATAATTTGTTGATAATGTAATATCTGCCCAAAAATGTAATATAATGTCTTGGCAAACAAGTTAATAATCTCTGTACCAATAAACTTAAAAAGTATTATATTATTGAGAGACTACATTATTGGGTTGTTGGCTGTGAATTTTTTTTTAACCCTTCCCATAAACCTTCCCAATTTGTTGGCTGCAATACTTAGTTTCACTGATGAAACTTGGTGAAAAGAATCATGGTACTGTCCACAATATGTGCACCAGTTTTCAGAACTTTTTATCTTACGGTTCCAGAGGCGGCCATAGGCAGCAAAGGCATAAGAAAGAAGATGCATAATAATAATATTATAGGTAGATACAATTCGTCTTGACTGCTTTGACGCTCAATTATTGGTGACATGCTACTACATCATTGGCCTAATTATTACAATATTGGGAGACTATTGCATTATTGGATTCCGCAAAATCATGGTTAAAGCAATAATGTAATAACCTCCTGTTAATGTAGTAATTTATTACATTATTGGTACAATGATTGCATTATTGGTTGAAGCATTTTATTATCAAGAAATTATTACATTTTTGGGTTGTGCAAAATTAAGGTAAACTAATGCAATAGCCTCCTGTTAATGTAATAATTTATTACATTATTGATAGAGGTTATTCTATTACTGGTTGAAAATTTTTATCAGGAAATTATTACATTATTGATCTCTGCAAAATAAGGTTAACCCAATAATGTCATAACCTCCTGTTTATCTAATAACTTGCATTTTATTACATATTCCAATAATTATTACATTATCGGGTTCTGCAAAAATAAGGTGAACTCAATAATGTAATAGCCTCCTTTTAATGTAAGAATTTACTACATTACTGGTACAGAGATGACTGCCTTATTGGTTGAAACTTTATTATATTATGAGGAAATTATTATATTATTGGGTTCTGCAACAATGTTAACACAATAATGTAATAAATTCTTGTTAATGTAATGATTTATGTTATTGGTAGTGAGATTATTACATTATTGTTAGAATAATTTTATTACATGATTGGATAATTATTACATTAATGGGCTGTACAAAATATGGTTAACTCAAATACATAATAACCACCTGTTAATGTAAACATTTATTACATCAATGGTTGAGAGATTACAACATTATCGGTTAAACAGTGTATTGCATTATCACAGAAATATTACATTATTGGGTTGTGCATAATGTTAACAAATAATGTAATAACCTCCTGTTAATGTAATAATTTATTGGTTCCAACATTATTACATTATTGGTAGAAAATTATTACATTATTGGGTTAAACTTATTTTTGCAGAACCCAATAATGTAACAACCTTCTGTTAATGTAAAAAATATTACATTATGGGTACAGAGGTTATTACATTATTGGTAGAAACATTTTATTATATTATTGCAAGATTTTTACATTATTTGGTTCTAAAAAAAATAGCAATTTTCTGGTTAGTAAGACTGATTATTTAGTTTTGCCAAAAATGAAAATGCATTGCACAAGAATCCCACACCTGACAGGCCCCTCCACTACACTTTGGAAGGGTCTTCAAAGAATATGAATAGGGAGAAAATGGGGAATAACAAAAATAAAATAAATAAAAACATTCAGTATCTGACACTCAATTGAAAAGATTTTGCATTATTATTCTTTATTTCTTCATACGGATAGTGTCTGAAGTCAAAGAAATAAAAAAAATCAAAAACAAGTAAAAATGAATAGTAAAATTAACATCTCAAGATTAAAATCTATTCTTTGTCTTTTTAATGTTAGACCTCTTTTGATGGAAACGTTACGCATTATCAGGAAGGGGAGAATTGTATGGCAATAAAAAAAGCAGTAACATACAGAGGGCTTAAAAAACACAGAGGTGGTGGAGTTTGTCAACTACCTTGGAATTGATGGCAGATTGTACTTTCAGTAAAGCAAACAGAATAGAAAGAGGAAACGGAAAACCCAGGGCAAACCAAACTATAAGACAATTAGAATGATATCTACCATATAATGCAGTTTGTTTACCATAGCGTGTCCAATGCCTGCGTGCTTTAGGAGAAAACAGGGGGAGGAGAAAGAAAAAAAAAAAAAGTGACAAACCGTAAACTGAGGAAAACACACCTGAGAAAATCCCGCCAAAAAAAATGGGGGGCAAAAAAGGCGGGAAAATCGCTTTTAGCAAAACCTGCTTCTCTTCTCAATAGACGGCAAGACTTCAAGCAAACATTCAATAAGATTATCAAATATAATTTTTAAAAATGTATTTTTTTTTAGTTTATACAGTAAAACACCCCAATAAAGAAATAAAGAAAGCAACTGTGTAAGTGTGTCGTCCTTCAAAGGGTCGTCCACAAAACAAATCCAAAATAAAAAGGATAACAATACAGTTGTTAGTATGTAAGTCGCAAGTTAATTATCGAAAACAGATGGCTGACATTCCGTGGATGACAAAGTGTTAGTTGTCGAAATCATGAAGGGCAAGGGGGAGAAACGAAAATTCACCAATGAAAGGAATCAAATTGGAAGACTTCGGAAGCTTGTTGTTAGTAAAAAAGAGACAAGAGTCAGCAAATCAACTTTCACTTAAGGGAAAGGGTTGGGCGCTTTCAATGGGGGTGCGGGGGTAGGGAACGAAGAGGAAAGTAGATATTAGTAACCGCTCGGGGTAAGCTAATCTGATCACTGGGCGTGGCCAATCATGTTTGCAATGTTTGGCAAGTAATTCCCAAGGCATACTTTTTATCAAATTTTAATTAATGGGCTAGAGACCATTTGATGGGGGAATAAGGACACAACTATGTATTATCTGATCAGTGGGCGTGGCTGCCAGATGTGGGCATAGCCAATTGTATTTGTAACAATTCGATAAATGTAATTCCCAAGACATAATTTTCTTCAATGTTCATGAATGGGCGAATGCGACATCTACAGTAGAAAATCAAAAATGCATGACTAATCAAAAAAACATTTTTTTAAAAATATTTATTTCCAGTATTACAATTCTTGATCTAGAATGATTAGGGTCACATTGGAAATTAACTTCAGATTAAAGCATAGAAAGAGTGATGGACTAATACTGAAAAAAGGACAGCAACAAAACATTAGCATTCTAGGGTCCATGGCATCCTGCAAGACAAAGACATATTCCGTCATTACAATAGTCCTGTCAAAATACATTTTTTTAGTAACACAAAGAATCGCATGCATGCACAAAATAACACTAAAATGTAATCAGTTAATCTCCTCCCTCGCAGGTACCTGTGGTGAAAGTTCCAAGTGTCTATCATGTGATGTTATTGAGTTATTGTTTTCACAAAAAACACTTTATATTAATTATACATGTTACATATATATTACATTATATTATACTGTATTACGTATATTATTAATAATAAAAATTCATTGTGTGTGTGTGTATACATACACACACACACACACACACACAAAAGTGTCAAGTGTCTACCATGTATTGCGTGTGAACAAAAACTTCACACATTAATATTCAAATATATGCATTGACTAACCCAAATAATTTCACACTCAATAATATGCAGATATGTACAATAAACAGTTTAAAAAGGTAATAAGCTCATCTGCTCCCAATGAGGTATCTATCTTGTTAGTATTAAGTGTTTACAATATATTGCTATGAAGTTACAGTGTACACAAGTGGGGGAAAAAAATCAACCTGAATAAACAATCATCTTATCTGCTCCCAGAGGTTTACCTGTGACATAAGTGGCAAATGTATACCATGTATTGCCTAAGTTATATTCGCTTCCCAGGGAGTGCCTGTGGTATAAATCTCAAATGGTGATCTATTATGCATACTGAGTTATAGTATTCACAAGGGGGAAAAAAATCACTTGATGTGCATTCATATGCAAATATCTGCACTAAGTGACTCAAAAATGTAATTAGCTCATCTGTTGCCCAGGGGGTATCCTATGTTATCAGTATGAAGTGTTTACCATATAAGGTTTTTGAGTTATAGTGTACACAAGAAAAAAAAAAACACCTCATGCTCATTAATATGCCAATACATGCATTAAATAACTCTAAAATATAATCAGCTCATCAGTTCCACAAGGTGCACCAATGGTTTAAGTATCAAGTGTGTAGCATATATTGTTAACCAGTTATTGTGTTCACAAGAATGTGTCCACACACGTACAGTCAGATAAAACCAGCACAATATCACGTCCCACAAACTATGTACATAGCAATAGTACAGTGTGTACACAGTACACTGTGTCTATTTGCATGTGGGGAATGTTTACATGCTCACACTGTGTGGGAGCAGAGTGGAAGTGGCAAACGTAAACAAAGTCCTCCAGTCGGAGGCCAGCGAACTCGCTTTTTGTACCAGGAGGTCACGGGATGTTGCCGTCACCAGTCCCCCACATTGACTGAGTGCTCTTAATCTCTTAATTAGGTAAATAAAATCCACTGGTGGGTGTCAATTTGCATATTCTCAACGCGCTCTACTCCCATGTCAGCGAACGCACAAAAAACAAGGATAGCAAGTTCAGTTTTAATAAATTTGACATACCGTACTAGGTAATAGTACCTGTGGTCCTGAAGGCAGTAAAGGCTACGGACCCCAATGACACTGACCTTTTCCCAAATGACAGACCTTGCCCGGTCAATGGCTGACCTTGCCAGGGCAATTCCAGAATCCACCTTCATACATGTGCCATTATTGGTGCAAATCGGACTGAAAAACTTTTATTTTGACCTTTTTTGTACCTTCGGCAAATTTGACCTCACCTAGGCAATTCCAGATTACATGGTAGTACCATGATGATATAATCTGTTGGAGAAAAAAAAAATCTTTGCGTGAGTGAAAGTGACCTAATATTCCAATGCCGTAAAAATAAATGAATGAAAAAATACAACAGCCTAAACAGAAAGTTAAAATAACTCCATTCATGGGTTTTACCCAAACGGCAACCTCTGGTGTTAAAAAATGAAGCCAATGCAGAAGTGCTAAAACATGCAGTTCCTCAAATGGCCACTGGAGGCTGGCTCCAAAATTGAGTCAATCTCCATAGAACTCCATGTCATAATGTGAAAGTGCGAGAATTCTACAAGTGAAGGAAGCCACCAAGACACCCAAACAAATCTGAAGGCGTTATAGGCTTCTGTGTCTGTGATTGTAGAAACTGTGCAAAGTGCAACTTTTGCCTGTTGGCCCACCAGCCACAGCTTTATGGTGGAGGGGAACAGAGAAGGTGTTTAGTACAAGAAAACAGATCAAATCTAGGCTTGTGTCTCCCATATGCCTTCTGGCAAACTCTTGCTGGAATTTCATCTCTTCTTTTTCAGAAAATCCTTCTCTCTTCCACTTCACAATGAAGCTGTATATCTGGTGATGCAACAGACAAAAGTTAATCTATGCACAGTTTCTATAATCACAGCCACAGAAGCCTAGAACTGCTTCAGATTTGTCTGGGTGTCT
>OMMV01185772.1:0-13398 GCA_900302635.1 Chatrabus melanurus | reverse complement strand
GATCTAATCAGTTAATATACCATGTACTCTTAATGATTGATTGCATTCTCAAGGAAAAGTACTTTCATCCTCAAGAACATGCAAATACATGCAGCAAAGAACACTATACTATGTACTCGTCGATACCCAAGGGGTACCTATGGTGTGCATAAGTGTCCACCATTTTCTGCTAATGTTTAATTTTATTGACAAAAAAGTTTAATCCTTAATCAATTTTAAATATATAAACCAAAGAAGACTAAGATTTAATCAGCTCATCTCTTCACCATGGGGTGCCTATACAATCTTTAAATACATCTTGCAGTATAGTACTGTAGTGCTTGTCATGTATTCTTAATAACTTATCACATTCAAAAAAAACTTGAACAGGTCAGCTATCTCCCAGGTGGTACTGTACCTATGGGATAAGTATTACATATCTGTCATGTATTGTTAATGAGTTATTGTGCTCACAAGAGAAATTACTTCATTGTCATTCATATATGCATCAAACAACCCTAAAAAAGCTTTCAACATAAACATATGCATCAAATAAGACTAAAATCTATGTAGTCAGCTCAAATACTCCCTATGGTGTATCTATAGTGAGAGCATCAACTGCCTACCATGCATTGTGTTAATTATTTATTGCATTCACAAGAAAAAATATCACTTTAATCATACTGACATGGAAATATCCAAACCAAACCACTTTTAATCTACTCAGCTCATCTACTGCAAAGGGAGTACCTATGGTATAAATATCAAGTGTGTGCCATATATATATTGTATAAATGAGTTAGCATCAAACAGTTGCAAGCATGATGACATAATGTATGAAATCCATGGTGGGATGTAAAAAAAAAAATTAAAAAAAATACAATAATAATAATAATTAAAATTTGGAGACGGGTGATGTGCTGTGGCGACCCCTAACGGGAGCAGTCCAAAGAAGAAGAATTAAAAGTGGTGGGATATTAAGTAATTGTGATTATGTACATGTGCATGATTCCAACATTATTTTATTACTATCATTTAAAAAATTTTTTTAGAATAAAGTCGAATCACTAACTTGATCCTTCTCCAAAATCATCTGGATCCACACCAGATTGTCGAAAATGATTCTTTAATGTTGAGAGACAGAGCCATGTTTAACACTTTGGCCTCTATCTTCAGCACTGCTGTTACAGTTGCATTCCATCAATTCATGAACCACTGACACCGGACACGATGGATACATCCAATCATGTTGTTTATGCCAAATTCTGATCCTACCATCTGCAGGTCACAGCAGAAACTAAGATTTGTGAGACTAGTTGACATGTAGCCAATCTTCTACTGTCCAGTTTTATAGCCCGAGAGCCTCAGTTTGCTGTTCTTCACTGACAGGGGTGAAACACGAGGTGGTCTTCTGCTGCTGGACTCATCCATTTGAACATTTGATGTGTTGTCGGCACAGAGATGCTCTCGTGTGTAACGTGGTTGCACATAGAATTGTAGGTATTTGTGTTACCGTCATTTTCCCATCAGTCAAAACATCTACAATTTCATGGAGAGTTGAGGATAAATTTTCTGGGCTATTTTAATGTTTCGGCTGAGAAACAGCTGAACTGATTTATTTTAAATTCACTCTTTTTGTAGTTGTAAAGCAGGTGGTACGTTTACAAATCTAAGAGCAGACACACAGCGGACACAGTATTTTATTTCAAGCACAAGCAATATCAAACTTCTCAACCTCCCTTTTGAAATGTCAATGTGATAGTGCTTGTATTCTGGGTTTGAGTTCCCATAAATACACAGCAACGTGTAACACCAACAGGACTACCACACTGTAAAATGGAATAAGTTGATAAGTTGAGTTTAAGCCCTGGTCACAACCGGCCGTACGGGCTGCTTAGGGCCTGTTTGCATCCAAATTGTGTGCAGAATCTCACGTGCCACGCAAGTCCGACGTGCGAAATATCGAGGCTGCACACAGCCTGTAAGCACGTACGGAGGATGTTGGACATGTCCAACAAATTCTACGACTTCCCAGCGAACAGCGAGGCTGCAAGTGTAACTTGCTCCCCCCGCAAGGAGTTTGCAAGGAGCCGTCCGGACATCATCACGAGCGTGTGTGGCAAGTGTGACGGACCTTCGCCGTGCGTTCCATTCTCTTCGTAGGTGGTGAGTGCATGCCACGTACGCATGTAGCAAGACAAACTCAAGAAGTGAGTATGATCTCCACGGCAATCGCACGTCGCAATTAGCGTCCCCGCTTGAAAGGACATCTCGTGTGGCCCCTGTTGTGTTGTTAAGCGTTAATCCAGCAGACGGTTCTGTGCCTTTTAACCACTGAGCCTTATTATCCAGCTGGCTGGAATGTGCTCTTATTTTGAAGGGCAGTCATTGACCGAGTGCCCTTCAAAATAAGAGCACATTTCAGAATAATAATTCTACCACAGCCCCTGCGACTCGCAAGGCAGACGTACGCCTTTCTGTCGAAGCCCTCCTCTACCTCTACGCCCTCCGCGGCACCCACGGCACCCACAATTCGCAGGGGACGTACGATACCAGAATTCGTGCGTCCAGTTGTGACCAAAGCTTTAATCATGTTAAGGAAGTTATTTGGATTAAAGCTACAGTGTGTAGGATTTAGGGCCATTAATTAGCAGAAATGGAATATAGCATTTATAACCATCTGTTCATTAGTGGCCTGACCTGCAACAACAAATTGATGTGTTTTCATGAGCTTAGAGTGATCCTTTCATATCTACATGGGAGTGGGCCCCCTCATGGAGGCCACCATGTTGCTGTTGATAAAGTAGCCCAGAAGGGACATACTTACTCTGCCTTTTGCATTTTTCAGCCCAGCTGGATAACTGAAGAAAAAAGAAGAGGAATCGGTGGTTACTCCCCTACACGCTGTTTACTGGTTGGTCGAGCAGACAAACAAGGTTGAGACCACTCATTTTTGTGAAATGGAGGATCATAAATATTGCTGATCATAAAAGAAGGCAAGGGAGCATGAATCCCTGTCGCCAAAGAAGCAAAAATGTAAAAGGTACCAAAATCATGACCGGCGATGGCATGATGAAATCTGCAATCGCACCACTAGATGACACTAAATCCAACACACTGTAGTTTTAAGTTTCGTCAACAAATTTACTAAGTGGGGAAATATCAGAATGGCAGTTCTCTTCAACTCACAATCTAAGTTTAATTGGCCTCATGCAAGAACCACTCATATGAACAGATTTGTTTGTAATAGTCAGACGGCATAGCTCAAAATTTCTAAACAACTGTTCAGTTTATGAAAAAAGCACAACATTTCTACCACAGTTAGTACATACCATAAGGTTTATTTTCAGATGTGGAGGCACGTTGGATTTGACCTGTGAGGACCATGAGAGGTCAATGTAGGATTACAGAGGGGTCAAATTTAAAAATCCTCCAATCAAATTGAAAAGTATAATATTACTTTATTATTTATAATATTATTTGCCTGATCATAAATATTCTAAAAAGGTATAGTTTGGACTATCTATGACTGAATGTTATGGAGTTATGGGGTAAAAACAGCAAAAATAGTGACAAGGGTCAATTTCAGTTTGTACAGGGGTCAAAAGTTAAACATTGCTCTAATTTTGGTAAAATGGGATTCAAATTATTGGTTGAGCTAATAGGATTAATAAAGGGAATTGTTTTGACTGTGTTGAATGTTTTGGTCTCCAAAGTAAAGGTCAAACAAGGTCAACGTCCATTGGATACTATGGCATTTGACATATGTTACCCTGTAATGTGATAACTAAGCATAACACATGGTACAAACTATTAGTTTTTAAAAATGCAAAATTGCAGGACTGTGAAGATTTCGACATTGTCTCCTTCTTTCTATGCATGTTTAAAAATTCCACGTCATCCGCATGGAGGAGTCCAGAATCCTATGTCAGCTCATCAATGGGGAGCTAGCGCTTGGCAGTTGCAAGCACGTGGAATTAGACTGCCGTTATCCACACAAGTTTTTCACTAATTGATTGTACATTTCATTACTTTGAAGCAGTGACAGCTTCAAAATCCTACATAAATTGCACTTCAAAATTACACTGATGTCATTGTGTTTATCTACAATTTGAATTGTAATATAATTGTAGATTTATGGATATAGCCGAACGATATCCTTAATTTAAATTGGCTTTTCATTGCTTTGGTATAATAGCAGAAAATCAATGTGAATATCTCAAACTGCAAAACCACTTATGGCACGTATTCTTTTGTCCATCTCCGTGATGGAAACTTTCCCATTGATCCCCCTCCCCTTTGCAGTCATCAATTGCCTTGCTGTAGCAAGACATTTTCTTAAGCCATTTCCATGTCAAAGTACTTCCTCTTTACTTCGGTCATGGCACATCCATCAGGTGACGTGGAATTAGCAGCGCTTGTTTTTTTTCTTCCCCCATTGAGTGGCTTTAGTGGGACCCATAATTCCAATGTTTACGCTGATTAAAAATGACCAAATTTCTGTTGTTGCTCTCTGATAGTACAACCTCAATCTCTGAACTCCTAAAGTTTCTCTTCTTCATTTTCAATTGCATTTTCTGGAACAAACACCTCTGACATATGGGGCAGAGCATGTAGCATTCTATATTATTGGATAATTATTTATTCTAATTCACAAGCCTCCTGAACATGTGATTATTTACACACGGATGGCATTCATCGTGCTTACACTTACATTTTCACAATTATCTGAAGGTCAGAGCATTTACCGAATATGACGTGGCACGCTCATACGAGCCTATCACATGAAGAAAAATAATAGCCAATGGGCCAAATCTAAAAAGGGCCTTATTTATTGAGTTGGTTGCAACCTTCTTTGCAACTTTAGTTTGATGGTACTACATTGTTCTTGAGTCTATGGGGATGACATTTTCACTTGTTGTCATTCGCACAACCTGTCAGGTAATTATGACAACAGTTTTTTATAAATGAGGGGGTTGGTACGGAGGTGGGTTAATTGTGTACATACAACATGGGCATGGTACCAATGGAAAACATTGTCCAGGGTGGTTCTTAAGCTTATAGTAATGTTCATGCCATTTGTAGATATTCTAGTGATTCTGACACTGCAAGAATCATTCAAGAACAAAGTGGCATTTTGGGGGGTAATCGGCAATTTTGGCCATTTTGGGGGTAGGGGTAGGAAATGACTTATCATACCAATATTATTGAAGACAAAGAGCTCAAATTGCATGTGGAATAGTAGGAATAACCAATAAATACAACTCTGTTGTTTAAGTTGATGCACATTCAACGGATTAATAGAAATTGGGATTTAAAGTGAATATTTTGAAAAAAAAACCACAAAAAATAACAGCCGGTTTTCAGATAAACTGATGTGATTTCCCATTTTTAGGAAATGGAGAATAAAAATCTAATTGATCATTTGCTACAAATATATGTTTTGTTCATTTATATGACCTTTAGGACCTTCCTGGACAACAATTTCCAATAGTTACATGGCTATTATACATTTTCCTCTTTTATAGCATCGGTACCGACCCCTTGTTTATAAAGAGCTGTTGTCACAATTACTTGACAGGTTGTATGTAAATTGACAAGTGAAAATGTCTTCCCAATAGACTCAGGAACCATCAAAATAAAGTTGCGGTTCTAAAGTTGGAAATCCAGAAATGCACATTTCTAGATTTGGCCCATTGACTACAAGAGCAATTTAAGATAAGAATATGAAAATGTTCTTGCATGATGCCCGTTGCACTTAATAACCATTTTAAGTTTGTGAAACTTAACATATCACTTTGAGTTAACTTGTTACCCTAAGTTTCCCTAACAAACACCATTAAGTTGAGTAAACTCAAAACATCTGTAAAGCTGGTCACCTTAAATTTTAAAATTTTCTCAATTGTTTTGTTTGTGCAGTGCATCATAATTCTTTTCTTTCTTTGTAAATACAGTGCATGTGTCTCACACACAAAGCAGGTGTGCAGATGTTGACTTCTGTGACATGCGGCACAGAAGTGTAAAAAGAGCCTTTTCAAACTTAAACTTCTCTCACGGCTGAATCGTTTCTACATACTCAGGCACAGAATTGTGGAACACTGAGGATGTTTAACGTGAAACCCTGAACATATTTAATAGCGTAGCAGGTAAGTGCTAAATTTGCTGGAATCTTTCAAATAATGATGCAAGCATCAAATTTGGCACACTTGCAAAGGGCCACTAATTTTAAAAACCGCATTAGCCATTGACAATTTGAAGATGGCGCCATTTTTTCAAGATGGCCGCAATTTTCAACCTTAAATTGTAGAAATCAACATAATACTCCGTTTTGAATGATCGTGATGTCAATTTATATGTTTTTTAATATCAGGAATAAGAATATTTAACTTTCAAACTGGTTAGATGCAGGTAAATAGGCTTTTTTCAAATATCTAGAGATATTGAAATACCGTAAAACCTGGGTTAATGGACTCCTGACTTTAAAGGACATCTGTCTATAAAGGACATCTTATCCAAGTCCCAAAGAGTGAATTTCAACTTGAAAGAACATGTATTTAAAAGCCGCATGGCTGCAAAGGACACTTTTCAAATCTCATGGTGTCTTTAAAGGCCCTATCACACTGGGCTGCGAGTGGTGGCGACAAATTGCGAACGGCATTCACGAGGGAGTCCCCAAAATGTCTGGAAACATTTGCTGGGGTTCTTGATTTCCTCGCGTGAGTCGCAGGGCCTCACTGTCGTGTTGCTGGAATTTTGAACATGTCCAAAAAATGGCCAAATATGTTGTAACTACCAATTCAGTGTGATTCCAAGTGCGAACTTGTCGCTATTCACGTATTTTCTTGCAATTTTGTGTCTCCAACTGGTCGCGAGCTGTCTCAGCCCAGTGAGATATTACCCTAAAACTCAGGTTTCATTGTAGTCGTAGGAGGGGGCAGAGAGGAAAAGAGACAAACCCAGAGAGAGAAAGAGAGAGAGAGGGGCAAGCTAGGGCACACATGAAAGCCTGTGTAACTGCTCATCATAGATGTGTAGTGGCATAAGACAGATAACTTCATCAAATTTATTGACACCTACATACACACATCTAAAGTTTGGATAAAACGTAATTCTGTACCCTGTAAGTGGAAAAATAGCTAACAGTATTTCTGTAACTAAATATAGTACAGAATTTTAATAAAATGATTTTATAAGCATTATTTTAGTTTTTCCTACAATTCTGCACTTGTAATTTAGTTAAATTATGACCCTTTAGTTCTTGAAATCATGGTATTGTAATTTCATAGATGTATCGGGCACATATCGATACTGACATGATTTTTAAATGTTGTAAATCTTTTTTATCACACAGCTACAAATGCTAAATGTGACAATGAACTATAACACGGCAATTCATGTAGCATGACAATCATAAATTCAAAAACATTTACATTCTGTCATATCATCATATCTGATATATAAATTTGAACTCCGCGGCTCATCAGAAGGGTTGATAAGCGCTTCGCTTGATGGAGATAACGAACAGCCACTCAAAAGGAATTCACCATCCACCCCTTTCTTCCTTGAAACATTAGAGGCAAACGAGGAAAAAAATAGCTCGATTTCCCTGGTGGCATTTTAGTGGCATTTTGATGTGAAGCGTCTCAGGCAAGATGTGTAAAAAAAAAGAAAAAGAAAAAACCCTAGAATGTGTTCAAAAATCCTCTGCACATTGTAACAGCCCTGTATCATCTATCTGGCATCGATCTCCAAACTCAAAAATCCAGATGACCACCTCAGATCAATAGGAGGAAATTAAATGTGTCTTCTTTATATAATCTTCATTGTGCTGGTGAGGTAAAGGCACTCCTGGGCTGATGGAAAGTATAGCAGAGAGGTTAAGTTTTACTGTAAACGCAATCATGGCAGCTTTTCACTTGTGCTGGAGGTGGTTTGTCTTGCTTTTCCCTGTTCCCAAAGTGAATGAGAATGGACCTGGGTGACTCATTGGCACTACACTAGTAGGCTCCTGCTTTATTTATGAGAGCTGGTGGTTTTCTACAGCGCGTATCCGAGGCCCAGTGATTCATGAATGGACTAGACAGCCTGAGCCTGCAATTGTGAAGGTGCATTGGGAGCAGTGGATATTGAGGATTAATTTCTTTCATGTCAGACTGTTATTCCCAACCCCCATCAAATCCATCTCTCTCTCCCTCTCTATCTACAACGACTCCCCCATTTCTTAGTTTAATAGAGTGAAGCACAATTATGTGTCCGCAGCCTGACAAATGGTCTGACAATGGAGCAACTCACCGAAATCCAGTATTCTATTGTCTGTTGTTGTTCCCATTAACAATTTAGACGGCACTATTTAAAGTGTAGCATTTTGTAACATGTACAGTTGAGGACACAAATTTACATACACCTTGGCTAAAAACTTTCTAACTAAACTTTACCCAACTCCACACATTTCATGTTCCAAAACAATTCATGTGCTACGTCAATTACAATGTGTACTTTAAATCCATAAGATTTTTTTAAATTCAAAACAATGCATAAGGGACAGATTTATTTCTATTTTTACTATATCAGATTTTATGTGTATTATGATTGCATTTGGTGGTATTGCCTTTTAATTGTTACCCTTCAATTACACATTTGAGATAGTCTTCCATGAGCTTCTCATGATATTTTGCAGCAATTTTGAGACATTCCTCCTGACAAAACTGGTGGAAATCTGTCAAGTTTTGGACCTCTTTGCTCTGACATGGCTTTGGAATGGCCACTCCAACACATTCCCTTTGGTTGCCTACAAGTCATTTTTATCTCATCTGACCAGACAGCATTCTTTGAAAAGAGTAGACCTTTTTCCAGATGATCAACAGCAAATTTTGTCAAGTTTGTTTATGCTTATTTTGTAGGTTATAAGGTTGACAGCCTAATAGGCCATGGCAATGAGTGTTCTCTTTCACGGTTCATGCGTTCAACTGCTTCATCAGTTCCTTAATTGTGATCGTTAGGTCCTGTTGAACCTTTCTAATGCAAATTTCTTCATCTATGGCTGTTAATTGGAGCCTCTTTCCTCAACAATGTAATGTTTAGATGACCACAACATTCTTATATTTTCATACTATATATTGTACGGTAGCTTGTGGTACATTCAATACTTTAGAGATGACTTCTAAGGATGAACCTGACTTACAATTTTTATCTGGATCTGTTTTTCGATCGACCTCTTTTGAAGAAGTTGTTGGACGTCATAGCCAGCCTATACATAGATACTGTGAGTGCTGTACAGAGCAGAGGCAGAGACTCTGAGTTTTTCCCAGTGAAGACTGACATACGTCAGGGATGCATTCTGTCTCCTACACTGTTCAATGCTTGCATGGACTGGGTGTTGGGTAAATGTTAAATGGACTGCATTTATATAGTGCTTTTCAGATGCTCAAAGTGCTTTACAATGATGCCTCACATTCACCCATTCACGCAAACACTCACACACCGATGTCAGGGTGCTGCCATGCAAGGCGCTCAACTGCACACCAGGAGCAACTTGGGGATTAAGGACCTTGCCCAAGGGCCCTTAGTGATTTTCTGGACTGACATGGATTTGAACCAAGATCCTCTGGTCTCAAACCCACTGCTTTAACCTCCAGACCATCACTTCCCTAAGTAGTGGGTAGGGTAGTGGAAACCAGCAACTTAGGTGCTTTTGTTGGCAAGGAAAGTTTTACTGACCTTGACGTTGTGGATGATGCTGTGATCTTTGTGGAATCAATGGATACCCACACTTGAGAAGCTGACTGAGGAATGAGAGTGTCTGGGTTTGTGATTCTTCTGGACCAAGACTAAGATCCAGGTTTTAATGAGTTTCTGGACTCGGCCATCAGAAATGTAAATCTGTATGTGGTGAAAGTGTTGAACTGGTAGAGACATTCACTTATCTTGGCAGTGACATTCATGTCTCTGGGTTCTAGGTCTTTGAGATGGAGAGACATCTGGGAAGAGCTTATGAAGTCATGAGATTGCTGAACAGAGATGTTTGGCAATGCCGATATCTTTGCAGGAGAATGAAGGGTCCTGGTGTTACCTGTCTTACTGTATGGTTGTGATACATGGACGCTAACCAGTCAAGGTGACAACTAGATGTCTTTGGCACCAAGTATCTTCGGAGGATCCTTGGGTACTGCTGGAATGACTTTGTATCAAACGAGTGGATACATAGGGAGAGGAGCATCACTTGCATTGTGAGGGAGCATCAGCTTTGACATGTCATGTGGTGTGTTTCTCTATGCATGATCCAGCACATTGGTGCCTGAATGTTGAGGACCCCAGTGGCTGGAGAAGGCCAAGGGGACACCCATGCTTCACCTGGCTGTGGCAGCTAGATGGTGACTTTTGAGAGGTCGGAATGGACTGTTTGTCTGCCTGGGTGGTTGCCATCCAGGACCCAATATGGTTCCTTGGTGCTGTGGATGCAGTAAATCGTGGAAACCAGTGCATGTTCCCAGACTTGACTTGAATTTTAAATTCAAGAAAGCACTGGATCTACAGAAAGAAATAGGCCCTGAGCCCTGGTGCTCATCCCAGAATACCGCAGCAAGAACCAGATGAGAGTTTACAACTCCCCTTGGATGGAACACCAGTCCATCGCAGGTTATATTTCCAGGTTAGGCCGGTGCCCATTTACAGCTGGGTGGACTGGGACAATGCAGATGAAGTTTCTTGTCCAAGGAAATAATCAGGTCACTTCAGCGTTAATTGAACCCCAGTCTTTTGGATGGCAGCCAAACTCTTTTACCCTATAATTATAACAATTAGTCAAGCAAAAAGTTCTGAAAGTAATTTCATAAATTTCTGGAGTCTTCTAGGAATCTTGCATAGTCAACTTGGTGTATGAAAACCTTTGACCCTCTGAAAGTTTGACAGTGAATAAAAATGATGAAAGTATTGTTTTTAATTAATTATATGGAAACGTAGTAGACATTCTAAATGACTTAACACAGGTACTGTTTGGAAACGTGAATTGTTTGGAGTTTGGAGAAGTTGTCGAACAGTTTTATTCAAGGTTTATGCAAACCTTAAAAAGTAAAACTTGACTGTAAAGTGATTCTTTACATGAGTATTGGACCTAAGCAGGAACATGTCGGCCTATTATTGTGCAGGGTGATGTCAGCGAACACTTGAACCGTGAATGAAACAGTATATTGGTTAATGGAGCTGAGCTCAATATGTCTGACTGCAGTAGGATATGTGCATTTTTCTCCCCAGTGAGTAAACGGGGATACCCGCACTTTGATCGGCTTAAATTACCTAAACCGTGCCATATCCCGTCACACTACTCCGCTGTTAATTTGAAATGTATCCCGCATCTCTGGTTTCAGTCACACAGTAGGTGTCCAGAGGAATCTTTGAAATAGATGAACATGTCCTGGTTTCAACTCTATGCCTCCCCAGATAATTCAGTTTTGGCAGATTAAGTATTCCTTACTAACTAATGTTCCTGCTGCATGCTGACCCACAAAAATCAAACTGTAAAACAAACAGCTCCCACCCCCGTGTGGGGTGATTTCTGCAGCTGTTGATGGCTGCTCGGCTGGTGACATGTCAGTCAATCACAGCGAGAAAAAAAAAACAACCTTCTTCATGATATTGGTTTGGAAGCTGCAGTTATTGTCTGGCGGGAAGGCATTGTGTTTTCACCTCAGCTGTGGCACATTATTCAGCAAAGACCTCGCATTGCAGTTAGCCAATGCATTCAGTTTGTTTGTAGGTGTAATATAGAGCAGAACCTGTTGTGGTTATGTAAGCCTGAATTTGTTTCATTGATGCATACTGCTATCTGTTTTGCTGTATGAAGCCAATGAGATGTGCAAAAGCTTTCTCGCTGTCTGAAGACACAACAATGCAAACAAGCAGCTGCATTAAAAATCACTATATCAGAACAATTCATGTAGAGACTTCTGAAGACTGATGAGCCTATTTTGTACTGTCCAATTTGGCTTTTGCTGTTTCAAGACAGCTTCCTGGCCAGTCAATGTGTTAATCTGATTTATAAAGAACAAGATGTATTGAACGCAGCAATTACTAAAGGATTGTATAAAATCACTGTTCTGTGGAAAAGCTCCGGGCACACCCACAAAACTCCATTTTGTACCAGAGTTTAGCTCTGGTCTGTGAAAATACAGATGCAAACTCTGCGCAAACATCCACACCCTCTCACAGTGCAGCAGTCATGATTGCAGCGTGCTTTTTGGACTAAACTCAAAAGCTTCAACTTTTATCAGTCTGCCAAATTTCAGTAGATCAAGACGGTTCACCTCTGCTTCCCATTACCATTTCTGACATTGTTGAAATGTCAGAAATGATTTTCTGTTGAAAAGTAAATAAATATATAAAAATATCTCACTGAGATATGATGGGAAAATCTGATGTGATACAAGGGGGCGGATACAAGAACATATCCAAGTCAGTGAACACCTCTCGGAGTTCATTTAAATCAGTTAACTGTAAATAGAAACAGCATGGTACTGTATGGCATAGAGCAGCCTCAATTTAAAGACAGTGATATTCCACAAAGAAATAAGGAAAGCTACCAAGACAATTCTGGAGGGATTACAAGCTTCTGTGGGTCTGACTGGATTTCATAAATACTGAACTGTCAGAACAGTTTTTATTCAGGGTATTTGCATCCGAGCAACTGCATGGAGTCGGGCAGGTATTGAATTTTTGTACTGAAGAGTTATGTTCAAAAAAGAGAAGAAAAAAAATTGCAAAAGTCTCATCAGCCAGATACTCAAATGTCTCTTTTCAAAATAGTTGCAAAGTGACAATATCTAGGTATGTCACAGATATCTGCAAGACTGGCATAATTAAAAACATGTTAACAGTATTAAAGAAGGAGAAGTTCTGGTGGGGTCTGCATGGACCCCAGGTGTACAGATTAGTAAATTTCACGACGTGCACTGATGAGGGTTAAAGTGTTAAAATATTGTTCAATTTGGCATCCAGATTTGCATTACGGCACAGTCACGCTGTGACGTTTGAGCCAGCAGCTGGTGAATGAGGTGAAAGCGAGAGAAAAGGAGAGAAAAGTGGCGACAACCACATTCCTGGAGTTTCGTAGCGGACCTCAAACGCATCACAGTTCGTCACAGCATGTTTGTAGCAAAGGCAGTCATTATCCAGCGCTCCATTATAACAAACGGGACTGTTGCCAACGTGGAAACGTTCGGGAGAGGGGATCAACACACCACTGTCCAGTGATTCTGAGCAGGCAGGCGAACCAACACCCACAAGTCAGCCAGCGAACACGATCGCACCAGTAACTCAGGCTTTTGGAGGCTGTTTGCCCCGGTACCGCAGGCTAGCGAGGGCTACCGAGCGCAACGTGCACGTAGCGATGATCTACGGTCTGTAACGGTCTCCTACATAGCCACA
>OMMV01185764.1:0-30634 GCA_900302635.1 Chatrabus melanurus | reverse complement strand
TGTTCCGGAAAATTGCAAAATTTCGGTGGGCAGTTGAGGGCGCCACCTACAGGGTGCGCTGCAAAATGCTACTTTTTGGTGAAGTGACACACATATTTGAAGCATTTCTGGACTGCGCCCTCAACATCCCAAGCTAAATTCTGCATGATATGATTCCATTAGTAGGCCCAGTACTATGCCACTTGAAATTAAGGTGGGATAATGAAGGCGCGAGAGTATAGGTGGCGCTAAAATCGGTCAAAACGTAAAATTCGGAGTTTTGGGGGGTCGAATATCTCAATGCGCCCTCATCAGATTTGAGTGAACTCTTTTTTAATAGGCAGCCCTGTATGTGTACTAACTGTCATATAAAGATTCGAGTGGGGTTCAGCTGTATTAACCCTTTTCTGACCATCACAGTGTGGTAAGTTTAAAAACGTGAATTTGACTATAACGGCTTTATTAACATAGTACACAAATGTTACAAGATGATTGTTTTATAGCCCTCTATTGTACTTATTGGCTTCTACTGGCAATGATTTCCATCCTATAATCTGAAAGTAGAACTAGACCTAGAAATTTAGGATTTTTCTATCTACCCATAGGCCTTCCACCAAAAAAAATTTCAGGCAAATCTGAGGGGGTCATATATCACCCTCTAATAGTAATCCGCCTGAATCTTAAAAAAACTGGCTCTTAACTGTAGACTCATTTACTTTTTTTTTTTTTTTTTTACAAGGTGACTACATCATTTAGTCTCTACTAAAATAATGTCATTAATTACAGCAATTACATTTAATTTTTTTGGAACTATGTTTCATTTGCGCTATTGCAAAAAAAAAAATCATTTGGTGTCATATCTGTGACGTATTTGCTCCAAAGTAAAACGACCGGGTGAACACCCTCTACATGTGGTGAGTCCATCATTGTGTGTTCTGAGAGTTTAAGGTCCCACAGAGTGTGGCCTGGGAGCCCACGGCCACTTTACTCTACCTGTGGTGAGACTTGAGTAATGATGAACTTTTTCAAGCTCACGTGCAGTGGTTTGATGCGACGTGTGTCTCAGGGATCGACAAGTGCCAAGGAGCTGTCCGAAAAGGGCGTGAAAATCTGGGATGCCAACGGATCCCGGGACTTTCTGGACAAAGGCGGTTTCACCGACAGAGAGGAGGGCGACTTGGGGCCCATATACGGTTTCCAGTGGAGGCACTTTGGTGCCGAGTACACAAACATGCACGCAGGTAACGTATTTACAGCAGGTACAGAAACGATGGGTTTGTGTTGCGGCGCCGCTCAGTCTTTCCACATCATTTCTCTTTGATAATGACTTTTTTTCCACACTGTCTTCTGCAACTGTTTTTTTTTTTTACTGCCTCGTTTAGCTGATACACCCGTCACCCGACAGCACCCCCCCCTGAAAGCACACCTCGTGTGGAACATTTTATGATATATAAACTTAAAAAATATAAATTTATAAATACATAGACTCACCATCAGCTTTTCCTTTGTTAGAATTTTTTTTTATCATCATCCAGATTGTAACCCGACAGCATGTGTGTGCGACTTCTTTCCCAGTCATAGAAACCCTCGTCAAAGGTGTTAATAATTTAATGTTGCCATGGTGATGTCAAAATGACATCACTGGTTAGCGTTCAAGTCTCACAATTATACAGTAAGACAGGAAGCCGCCGTGACTCTAAGGATTTGGACCTTCGTTCTCCTGCGAAGGTATCTGCATCGCCAAACACCTCTGTCCGGGGACCTCATGACTCCATAAGCCCTTCTCGGGCGTCTCTCGATCCCAAAGGCCGAGGACCCAGAGACGTGAATGTCACTGCTGAGCTAAGCGACTCTGTCACTTCAGCTGGTTTTAAAAAACAAACAAACGCTTTAGTAAATATTGGATAAATAGGCAACAGCCCGATTCAACGTGGCACTTCTTTATTTTTGGATGCACATAGCTCCTGCTGCAGCTGCACACCAAATGCATGAGTGTCAGGTCTCCTTTTTTTTGTCAACCGTTTTGTCCCAACAGATTACACGGGACAAGGTGTGGACCAGCTGCAGAAGGTCATTGACACCATCAAAAGCAACCCAGAGGACAGACGGATCATCATGTGCGCCTGGAACCCCAAAGGTGTGTCAAAGCGGCACAGTCCTGGTCGGAATTACTGGCACCCGTGAGGCTTTTAAACACAGAATTTAAAATCTGTTCAGAAACGAAAACGAACAACTCAATTTTGCAGAATCAAAATCTTTAATAAAATGTCCAAAGTTACTGAACAACAAAAAATGCTTTCATATAGTGAAATAAAAAAAATACAGAGATAAAATGTATGTTGTTGGTACACTTCAATTACTTTGTAATTTAATTTAACTATGTAGTGTACATTTTATGTCTATTTTTTTTTTTTCACTATATGAAATCATTTTTGTTGTTCAATAACTCGACATTTTATGAAATATTCTGATTGTACAAAGTTGCGTTGTTTCATTTCTGAACATATTTTAAATTCTGTACTTAAAATTCAGGGGTGCCAATAACTCCGACGTCTGTAAACTATTCTTAAGTCATTAAATGTCACGTTGGTGATCCACGGTCACATTTAAATATTGCAGATGTGCCACTCATGGCCCTGCCCCCGTGCCACGCCCTCTGTCAGTTGTACGTGTGCGACGGGGAGCTGTCGTGTCAGCTGTACCAGCGATCGGGCGACATGGGACTCGGAGTGCCGTTCAACATCGCCAGTTATTCTCTTCTTACCTACATGATCGCACACATCACAGGCCTCAAGGTAGGAGCGCTGTGGGGGTTACGGGCTTCCACTGGTGGAAGTTTAACAGTAAAAAAAAAAAAAACGTTTGTAAACCTTAAAATCATACGTCTGTTCCTGTTGGAGCTTATCCACTAATCCACTAAGCAAAATTGACACATTGCACGAAGGCAACAAGCATCGCCTCAAGGAGACGGAGGAGCAGGAGGTCGAGTCGGAGGAAATGCATTAATCAGATGATTAAAATTATTTTCCATGTGTTTTTATTTCTTATTGGTTTAATACTTTCTGCACTGTGAATAAATTGCATGTTGAATGGAAACTACTGTTAATTAAATTTGTTCAGTTAATTATTTATGTGCATCTTGATCACCATCTGATCTTGGTGCACTAAACCTTTTCGGGGAACCTCCACGGTGACGCTACAACATGTTAAAATTTCAGCTCTTTAGTTCTGTTTTTCAGGGTTTTACAGCCAAAAAAAAAAAAAACGAAGGCAATGCTAAATTCATATGGTAAGTTAGCGATGGCTTCAGCTAAATGTTTTAGCGGGTTATCGCTTTCGCTTTGTAACGGTTACGGTAACTTTTCAGTTGGCGCGTTAGCGGTTATCGAAGCTAACTTTTGGGTTAGCTGCGCCCACCACAGGAAACCTACTTGTTCTGTATTCAGGATCTCGCTCTGTGCTTTCAGCCCGGCGACTTTGTTCATACCCTCGGGGACGCTCACATCTACCTCAACCACATCGACCCTCTCAAAGTCCAGGTGGGTTTCCCAAAGGTTTTGGAGAGGTTGTTTTTTTGTTTTTTTTTGTCGTCGTCTCTTTGTCCTATTTATGAGTTCCAACGTGTTCTTTTGTCGACATTTGCAGCTCCAGAGGGAGATTCGTCCTTTCCCCAAGTTGAAAATCCTGAGGAAAGTGGAGAGCATTGATGATTTTCGTGCAGAGGATTTTGAGATCTGTGACTACAACCCCCATCCCACCATCAAGATGCAGATGGCAGTGTAAAATCACAAGCTGATTGGGTGTAAATATGGGACTGTGGCTTTTCTCACTTTCATTTGCCCCAGTCCAAATTCAAACTATGAAGTTTAAAGATTTTGTTTCTTGGTTTCCTTGGTTGAAAAGTACCCATTGAAACCGTACTGTTACAGTTGGCTTCTATTTGTCAGGTTTTATGTAGTTACACTGGCAACGAATCAAGTGTAATTACCAGAAGAAGAATATTTTGTTTGCTCAGGATGAATACTTGTAAAATCGTTTAATTTCAAAGAATCTAATCTAATTATGTGTGTAAATAAATGACGGATGACATTTGATGTCCGGTTAATTTGTACGGAACGTTTTTTGACACATCAGCAACCTCAAAACAAGTCCCAATCATGTCTTTCAGTCCATTCAAGTCAATTTATTTATACAGTGCTAAATCGATTTTTCAGAAAGAAATCTCAAGCAGACCATTGTAAGCGTGTAAAAGCTTGAAAATGAAGGTTAAGACAACCTGAGGCAGTTATTCTTGCTACGATTATGAGAGGGGTCTGAGTCGTGATCATCGACACCAAAACAATATAGGGCCCAAAACTGCAGTCTCAGGGGTCTCAGGGACCCGCTTCATTTTGCAGGAAACTCAACTTTGTTATCTTGGCTTGGGTTGGGCAATGTTTACTTACTTGGAAAATCACCATGTCTCCAGTAAAACATCACGGTGGACGATGAAATGAGGGTTGGGGGGAGGGTTGTACTCTGAGCAAACTTTAGTTTACGCTCTTTAAGATATCTATAAATTAAGTACAATTTATTTATTTACTACGGGCCGAGAAACTGCAACTCGGCTGATTTTCCAAAGCAGGTGCTGCCTGGCCGCGTTCACAGCAGCCGAGTCCTCCTCCACTATTCGGCAATAGTCAGAATAAGTCATTTTTTTTCCCAAAGTCCTCCTCACATATCTGCTTAACTGCAGGCAGAGGAACTATTCTTGATAATTGTTTAATTTGTCTGTGTGCGTTCCACCGCGGCCCCCGAGCTTCTCTGAGTCGACCAGCAGGACACGCTGCTGGTGCGCGTTCATCTGCCCGCCACGAGCCAGGCCGCGCATGGAGCGTCTGAGGTGTTTCACATACAAATAAAGACTCTCCTCTGGCCTTCATTTGTGCACTCTCTGGCTGACATGCCTTAAAGTACATATTCAGCCACGCTCAAATAAATATATATTTATGTTATTGTGGCAGGTTGTAGGGTGTGGCATCACAATGGTGGCTCCACATCGTGATGTCAGTCAGCCATCGGCGACTGAACCGTCCAACTGCCCAACCTTAATCTTGACTGCAGTACAGTGACATCCACTGACTCATACCAAAAGTCCCATGGGGTCGCCCTGGGTTGCCTTCTGGGAACTAGCTGGCACAGTAAGAACATCACTGTAGGACCAAAGGTCCATATCTGGGATTTCCCTCACCATCCTCATGTCGCTGCGAATCATGGGTGATGATGTCTACATTCGTGCAAAAGCCCAGTTCTTTGCCAGCAGTTGCGTAAAGGTGATGCTTGGAGTAAGGAAAACGCATCCAACACCACTGTTGTAGCTAGCTGGAGTGCTCAGACTGTCAATCATCAGGCCATCAACGATGGCTAACATTTTTGAGACGCCTACTTAAGCAAGAGATGGTCAAGCCAGTCTGACACTATGCAGTCGATACAACCGGCCATGGAAGAACAGATAAGAGGACGCCCAACACGAACATATATTCCCGATGTTGCTCAGACCCAGAGGGACTGTTGCACAAGGATTATATTACGGTACATCTTTGGTAGAGGATCAGAAGGAGCCGCAGAAAGCAGTGGTCAGCTGTGCTACAGGCGACTGAAGAGGGTTTCTTATTGGAGGGAAGTTTTTATAAAATCAGCATCGTCTAATCACACATTTAGAAGCCTCAGGTAAAATGTTTTCAGGTGAGTTCTCATTTGTTCAGGTGGCGTTGCCAAACGTCTCCTTCAGGGTACCGGTGCGTCTGCACAGAGGACTCCACCATCTCACAAGAATAGCCCGGATCCTGAAAAATCAAAAACGCTCACTACAACACAATCACCTCCTTAAGGTTCAGGCTGAGTAATGCAGAGGGTTTGTAATCAATATTCAGCACAAGCATCATCTCACCTGGGGGGGCAGGTAATGGGCATCGCGAATCACCACCGGACTGGTGAAGTGCTCATGGAGGTGGTCCACATATTCACACATTCTGAAACAGTATTTTGCCAATGAAATGCTAAGCCGACACAGTCAAGAGCACAAAGTGATAAGAAAAAAATAAAAATAAAATCCTGTCATTACCTGTTGCTGAGAGCTGCTGACACAGAGATGTAGTCGAACAGAATCAGATGTTGGACGAGTTCACATAGTCCAACTCCTCCAGCATGAGGACAAACTGGTACTGGAGAAAAATTAAAGTGTGTTATACAAACGCGTGTAATCTTCAGTGCATATACCATTTCATGCCACTAGGAGACACTATTGCATAGCAGATACCACATTGAGAGGAGGAAGAAAAAAAAAAGCTAAAGTATTGATAGGAGGTGGCCAATCCTGGTCCTCGAGGGCCGCTATCCTGCACATTTTCCATCTCTCCCTGCTCTGCCACAAGCTGATTATCTCATTCAGGTGTGCTCAGCCAATCAAGAGCTAACAGACACCTGAATGAGCTAATCAGCTTGTGGCAGAGCAGGGAGAGATGGAAAATGTGCAGGATAGCGGCCCTCGAGGACCAGGATTGGCCACCACTGATGTGGAGGCCACCAAACATGAAGCCTGGCAGTTAGGTTTCAAACATGACATCACAATTTCCCCAGGCACTCACACGGAACAAAAAAAAAAGGTGCTGCAGTGATGTATAATAACGTTTTCCAGAAAAAAGTCAAAAACATTATGGACTGCATATAGCACTTTCATGGTCAAAGCGTTACAGTGATGCCTCACATTCACACACACACACCAACATCAGGGTGCTGCCAAGGTGCTCAACTACACACCAGGAGCAGCTTGGGGGGGAAGGAGAGAGAAAAGAGGGAGGAAAAAATAAAAATAAAAAAAATAATCAAGGAACATCCCCAAGGACCCATAGTGATTTTCCCACTCTGATGGGGCTTTGAACCAAGGATCTTGTGCTTATAAGCCCACTGCTTTAACCACTTCACCATCACCTCCAAGGATTTAGAAATATGTTGACATATCCTGAATACTGCAAAATTCTGAGTACATTTGTGTTTTTAACATAATATTTAATCAATGTAATGATTTTTTTTCCAGGTACCTGGTGTTATATTTGGATCATTGAGAACATTTTCAAAGCAATAAGTAGGCATGTCTACTTAGTGTTACATAACAACACAACATTAGTAGTGTGTTCATACATGGTGAAAACGACAAATAGAAATCTTGTTACCAGACAGACTTATTTTGCTGATATTTATACTGTTGAGCAACATTTCTACCCCATAGATTCCTTAGCCTGTGCAATTTTCTGTTAAACCCAATTGGTGGCACTACTATAGGTGTGTTGCTCTGTATTATCTAACTAGTGCTTTGACTACCCGTCACTGCGTGACAGTAAATGCTACAAAATACCAACAGAAAATTAAAGGGAAAAACAATGTGTAATTTTAAAATGGTCAAAAACTCAGAAATTGGTTTATTAGCAGTGAAAGTAACATGCCATCGGCCTATGTTTTCAGTTAATTTATTTAAAATTTTAGCAGTGCCCTGCGATGGACTGGCGGCATGTTCAGGGTGTACTCCACCTCTCACCCAATAACCACTGGGATAGGCTCCAGCACCCCCTGATGATCCTTGACTCACCCCCACCCCCAATGATTTCCTGTGTTGTTTCTCTCTTCTCTTCTTCTTTTGAGGCCCAACAGTGAAAATAGTATCTGTTGTGTTGTCCTCTGTCAAATCCACATGTTTTCTGGGGAATTCCCTTTGACAACCAAACGTAAACGAACCATGTGACCTCAGAGCTTCACTGTAACAAACAGGGGTTTACCAAAAATGGATGCCATGCATTCTCTACAATTTGGGTTCAAACAGAAAAAGGCTGATTGTGAGAAGAGCACAGAGAATTAAGCGCTATAACTTTGGTGAATGGTCAAATAGGTACCTTTTGTTCTGTCTGTCACCAATTATGAGCGAACTGTAGCTAAAAGAGGGTCAAAATGGCAAAATTCTGTCGGGCTTCAAGTGTCTGACCTTTTGCAATCTGGGTATATGGACTTTCATTGGGGTCATGAAAGCAGCATGTATGCAAATTTTGAGTTGCCTGGAGTGTGTAATTGCTGAGAACACTGTGGCCCCAGAAACCTTGAAAGTTTTATATATACAGATATTACAGAATTGTGGATTATGCCCGATTTGTTGAGATTCACTTGATTTGGCAGTGACATTCACATCTGGGAGTTTAGCCTACAGGGTCAAGAGATGTCTGGGAAGAGCTATTGACGTCATGAGAGACAGATGTGTATTGTGATGCCGATACTTTCACAGGAGGATGAAGGTCCAACTCTTTTCAGTCCATGTGCTTCTGGCCTTACTATATAGTTGTGAGCCTTGGATGCTAACCAAAAGGACGACTGGATGTCTTTGGTACACTCAGTCTTCCCGGAGAATCCTTGGGTACTGCTGCAATGACTTTGTGTCAAATGCGCAGTTACTTGGGGAAACCCAAATGAGGCAGACTGCTTGCATTGTGGGGTAAAGTCAATTATGACACCATGGATACACGGTGTGCTTCCCTGAGCATGCAGGGATCTTCTGTGGTCTGAAAATCTCTTTGCTCAAGCAGATTGTAGTGCTTGAACTCTTACCCTGGAACTTCTTGGCCATCAGCAGCACAGCCAGATTCTCATTGACACTGCCCAGGCGACAGCTGTCTATTTGTACAAACTGCAGCGCTGAAGCCTGGAGGAACTGCTTAAACATCACCCTGTTGTGACACTGTAGAGAAAACAGTTAACCCACTAGAAATTCTCATTTCACCTGCCAACGAATGTATGGTGGAATGAACTTCAGCTGACCTGCTCCCCTGTTGCCACCCCAATGCCAAGTGGAGCCAAGGCCTGCAAGAAAGAAGCTTTTAGCAATCTTAAACAGACATGAAGGGCACGCAAACTGCACTCTGCATTTACCTTAGATATAGTGGCATGACCCAGAATGTCATCCGGACACGTGGGCTCCTCGATCCACAGAGGTTTGAACTTGGCCAGTTGGGACACCCAAGTGATAGCCTCCTGTACGTCCCATTTCTGATTGGCATCGATGATCTAACCCAAAAACATGTTACTCTACTGTTGTTACCTAGTAAACACAACATTCCAGGTAAATCCAAACTCACCAAGGTGTTATTCGGTCCAATCATTTGCCTTATGAGGTGGCACCTGCGTATATCGTCCTCTAGGTCAGCACCAACCTTCACCTTAAATCTGGTCCAGCCGCTGTTGAGGGCATCTGTGCAGAGCTGCAGAAACACAGGAGTCAATCATTGGAAAAGGACCAGAGTGGCTAAGTTGATTTTACAGCACAGAGACCTGCTGGAGCTGCTGGTCTGAGTATCCGAGCCAAGCGCAGGAAGTGGTGTAGGCAGGGTAACCCTCTTTCAGCATTTCATCCTCTAGAAGGTGACAGAAACAGGCAGCCCGGATTAGAAATGGGGAAAAGTTTGCACTCTAAAGTCCCATTTCCTTCAGGACTCTTTCGGGCTCTCACCTCTCTGCTGTTTGCCCTCCTGTGCTTCCACAAGTATCTCTGAATGAGAAGGGAGAAGCATAAAGTCTGGCGCATTGAAACCTGCCTCGTTCACTCACACACATATGCTCTAAAATTCTTACGCAGCGCCTCCTCCTCTGTCAGCACATCAGTGATGTATCGGAAGTCAACGCACGAGATGACCTGCTTGGGGTCCTGAACCATGAACACAGAAGTCATGTTTTACGCTGTGACTAGACATGCTTGCAGACAATGTACAGTTCCAGTAACTCACCATGTCTACAAGCAGCTTCCATAGCGGCTACAGCAAAATAAAGACAAGTTATGGATCATAAAGTCTTGTGCTTGTAGAGAAAATGATGTTCTGCTCATAAGGCCTCATCAAAGAGCGTCCTGCCCCACCTTTCCCTCTGCTCTCGCCCAGAGGTCCCACACAGCATTCAGGACTGCAGCTGTGGCCAGATGGATCACTCCTTTCTCTGGTCCCAACTATGCCAAGCAAGAAAACTTAGACGCAAACGAGAAGAGAACTTTCGAGAGCCCATAACACTCCATGTTACAATTTTACACAGAAGAAGAAAATTCTGGCATTAATGTATCAGGTGACAAAGACATCAAGCCCCTGCCGTTGTTTTTATTAACATCAGGTCACCGTCCACCAAGTCACTGCTGATCAGTGATTTGGTGGTGAAACATGAATTTGACATGACGCCATTTTGTGACACGTGGCTGAAGCCAGATATGCACTTTCCATTGGATGAGGACGATGGCAATGATCGGCAGGTCGGGTTTCAGTCTGACACTGAATTGTATTTGGAATTTAGTTCTTTTGAGGCTCAGATTTTATGAAACTCAAATCTAGCTCTGAAGTGGCTGCAGACCGATGAATCGACCCACTTCGCTTTGGCTTGTTATACACAGGTCACCTGAGCCATGCACAAAATTTCCAGACAAATTTGGAGAAACCATTTCAGATGTGGTTATTCATGCTGAAAATGAATCCAACTTAATTAAATAAGCAAATTCAAAAGTCTTGATTGATACTGTGGCTAATCTTAAACGGGACACCAGTCCACTAGCTGTATAAATGTTTTAATGCAGGAGTTTTGCAATAATAGAAATTGAGGCTATTATGAATGAAATACCTCAGCCTTTTTTAATGTCTTTTTCGTTATTACCACCTCCTGAAGATTTCTAACTTACTAATACTATCTCTCTACAGATTGTCGTGGATGCTAACTCTACTGCCTGTTTGCTTGATCCATTTCCAATCAAGATGTCACTACTTAAAAGGGTTGTAACCTGGAACTCTACAGTGGTAAACACAGAGGGTTCATATCACTGTCAATTACAGCAACACGAATCCTCCGTGTTTACCCTTGTAGAGTTCCAGGTTACATTACAGGGTAACAGGATATTAGTGAAGACAAATATGTGATTGAATGGTTCCTTGTTTTTGAACTGAACGTACCCATCTCATCTGTCCGTCACTGGTCAGCAGGCGGTAAAATCCACGAAAGTCGCCCACAATCTCCTGCAAGGATTTACCCACAACCAGTCCTGCCAGGGCCTTCACAGCACAGACCACTGCAGGGTTCAAATCCAGGAGAGTCAATCAACAAAGGTAAACAAGTACCGTAAACTGCGCTGACAATATGTGATGTGTACAACATGAAGATACGAAGGCATTTTTCTTTTAGTAAAACGTCCATTCCACAAGCCTGAGTATACCGGTCAACTTTGAATGCTGTCAAGCTAAAGAAATGTTGTGTTCAAGTGAAACCAGAAACATCACATCTCCAAATAATGCACACACACACACACACACACAACTGATACCTTTTTGAAGTAATTGTTTCATCGGCTCCATATTCAGGAACCAATGCAATATACTGAAAGTCAGATTCAGATTAAAACAATAACACAAAATGTTTGACAGAGACGTGACTATAAGACACTTAAATGTGATGTTGAGGTGATGAAAACAGCAAATGTCTACAACATCACATCCTCTAATAAAAAGGGTTGAATTCAAAGTAATGTTCTATGTCAGTCTTTATCCATTCATTTTCCAAAGCTTCTCCAGGTTCATCTGGATCACGATTCCTTTGCAGTTTTTCATCTAACTCTGAAAGTGTTGATGAAATCCTGTTTTCTTTGATTCTCCTAACATTTTGATCTTTCTATTGATTTGGAGCCGATTTAACCATTTTAAAATGAACCTGCTGAAGATCAAGTCAGCGTCTGCACATAACTTTTAAAATAAAAACATGGAACCGGTACAGTGTTCCAGATATTTCATCTGATCCTACATTTGGTCAATCCAGATATTCAATAATGGCCTTTTAGTATCATAGCTGTTATATCGACTATTTCATCCATCAGTGTTGTATTGTCTCAGGCTGCAATGTTTGAGTGTTTTCATTATCAAATAATTACAGAGTCATTATTGATTAATTGATTTAATATTTGGGCTAAAAACTCTGTCAATATTTTAAAATTTACAATTTTGTCTGAACAGCAGACTCAGTGTCTGCTCCATTGAGTTAGAACCGTCTGCAAAAAGCCCTAACTTTTTCTCCAACTGTCACAAATCAGTTACTAGGTCAAGTATTTGCTCTTGCTGTTGCTTAGTTGTGTTACAGAACATTTACTCATTCTTTGTTTGTCGTTCCAATGCAATGTTGTGGTGTGCTGCTGTGTCTTCCTTGCAAAAGAGGTGATCTTAAGTTAAAGAAGTCCCATTACACAAAATTAGCATTTATCGACATTTCGCGGTGAAATGCAGTTGGGGTTTCACGTAAAACATCCTCAAAGTCAGACACGTCTAAAATCCCACTAAGAGCAAACGTTAGGTGTGAAGCAGTGTTCTAGAATATTCGAAGGACTCTGTGAGACTTGCCCTCTAAACTGGTCTGTTCAATGTGCGAACACGTTGAACAGCGCACCCTCTCCAAGAGAGGGGTGCGCTGTTCAACAGATCATTTCCATTTAAAGCCTCATGCACCCAAACAAAAAAATCATTTACAGATAGGATGCAACACCTTCATGTCCAGGGAATGTTCTTGGCGACATAATTTAATACCTATTTTTAAGTCATCCGGTGATCTATATTAGCTTGTGGCCCCTTTAAGTGGTTCCCCCAGATTAAAAAAAAAAAAAAATCAGAATAGTTGATTGACTTTCGTTTGCTTGAATAAACAAATTATCTACAAAGGAGCAAGGGCAATACTGACCCTAACCTGCATTACCAAGCCCAATCTTGAACTTTTGCGAGGCCTTAGCGAGATATAATCTTCAGCAAGTTTCATCACAATCCATGAAGTCCTTGTGGCATTATCACGTGCAGTAGGTTTGAGAGGCTTGGCCCACTGATGGCCACAATTAGAATTAAAACATGCCCAACATTGAACTTGTCCAGGGTCTTAGTGAGGTGACCTTGTGCCGTAAGTTTCACCTCGATACATGAAGCCTTTGTCAAGATATTGCATACAAAAGGTTTCAGTAATTCGTCCTCCTGGTGGCCAAAATTAGGATTGAAATGCACCCAATGATGAATCAGTCGGAGGTCTTAGTGAAGTGAACTTGTGTACTAAGTTTCACCTTGACAAACAGACTTTGTCAAGATATTAGTAAAGTTCCCTCAATGGGGTCCTGTGACCGTTTTTCTGGGACCAAGGTTTGAAGGTTGATTTTCGTCAATTCCAGGGTGCTGATTAAAATAAGCTGGGGTGAACCTCGTGAAAATGTGGGTTAACTCGGCCAGACAAAAGGACGCCACCCGGCTTTACTCATCAAAAGATGAGCTACAGGGGCGCTCGTGACTGAGGGGTTAAGGCGCGTACCATATGCCGCAGAATGCGGCCTGCAATGTCCCCAGGTTCAAATCCCGACCTGGGTGACCTTTACTGCATGTCTCTCACTGTTTCTAATAAATGCACAAAAAATAGATGTTTAAAAAAAAAAAAAAAGATGAGCTATAGGCGTCTGTGGCTGAGTGGCAAAACTGGGACTGGTGCAACATTTGCCTGTTTCATCCCCATTCACAGCTTCATCAAATCCAGGGAGACGTCTCCCTGGATCTGTCATTTCTGATGGTTCGCTCATCTCCTCTTCTCTGCAGGTCACTGGTTTCCTCATCTACACTGCTACAGGTTTTCACTCCGCTAGCTCAGTGGACACGCATCTTGATAAGCCATTTTGAATTTTGGCGTCCGGCGGAGTTCACCCCAGTTCATTTTAATCAGCACCCTGGAACTGATTAAAATCAACCTTCAAACCTTGGTCCCAGAAAAACGGTCACAGGACCCCATTTAGGGAACTCGACTATAATGCATACACAAGGTTTCAGAGACTTTGCCTCCTGGTGGCCACAATTAGGATCAAAAGAATCCTGATGCTGCATCAGTCAGAGGTCTTAATGAGGTGAGGTGACCTTGTGTACCCAGTTTTACTTTGATACAAAAAGTGTTGTAAAGTTTCAGAGACTCCGCCCCTTGGTGGCCATAATTAGGATTGAAACAAACCCAACATTGAACTTGTGAACTTGTGAACTCGTGAGGTGAGCATGTGTTGATACAAGATATCGCACGCACGCGCGCGCGCGCGCACACACACGGGGCCAAACAGTTCCTGGACCTGCTCTGCCTTCGCCTATGCAGGGTAAAAAAATAAAAGAAAATAAAAACCAGAAATCCAAAAGTCGGAGCCTATGACAAGTACGTGAATGCAACAGAAGCCTTACCAATCTCTGTTCCTTTTCCCAAAGTGAACGTCAGGCCAAAACCTTTCAGGCCGACGTCCGTGTCCACAACGACGTATGCGACAGAGTAATCCGGATCAGCGTGCTGCAGTTTAAACAGTGACAGGAAATTAAAGCTCCGTACCAGAAGTCTCCTGAAAGCAGCACAAACTTTCTCACCATCGCGTCCGAACCATGTTGCTCCAAAGACGTCGGGAATCTCACGTCCCTAACGGTCAAATGAATGATTTTATGCAACATTTTGGTCCTGAGACTGAATAACGTAAGTTAACTTTTTAGACGAGCGCCTGTCGAAAGCTGTCGACACTAAAACGGGAGTGCCCCCATATTCTAGCCTTAATGGTAGAAGCAATGAAACGGCCCCAGAGCGAACTACCATTAAGGCTAGAATATGGGGGCACTCCAGTTTTAGTGTCGGCTGATTTGAGCACGGACATACGGACGCCGGCTGGCTTGACCAAGAACGGATCACGGGTCTATGGAAGCTCATTTCCGCCAAATTAAAGCACTTTTAAAGTATTATTTATAATTAATTTGAATCATTATATAAGTATTGGTTTTCTTATTTTGTGTTCTTTATTTATTTTTTCGTTGATTTGCCATTCTAAATTAAGGTAAAGTCATAATTGTGAGAAAATTTAATTTGTCATTATAACTGCTATATTACTCCAATAATTACAAAGTACTAAATCCTTATGTGTTAATTCATAATTAGTTAGTTAATTAGTAATTCATAATTGCAATGGGAAGTCATAATCACAATGCGGCTTCTTATTGAAAGAAACTTCTAATTAAATTAATTTATATAGTGCTAAATCATAAGTAATCAAAAGCTCTATGCAAGAGCAAGATCGAGACCACCCCATGAGCAAGCACACTGGTGACAGTGGAAAGGAAAAAACTTTGTCATAACTACCAAAAGGTCAGAATTATGATTTGGCACCAATGGCTTGGCATAAAGGCTGTGTTCACATTGCTGGCTGAAGTGATCAGAATCAGATTTATTTATTCACTGCCATATCAGAGAAGATCAGATCTGACCAACCATTGTCACAGGAACCGCATCATCAGAGATTCACATCTAAGAACATGTATGCAAGTCGCCCAAATGTGTCACTAAATGAATAAATCAGATTTGGAGTGTTCAGAAATGTATTTAAAAAAAATCGGACCTGTGTCACATGTGTGCAATAAATAAATAAGAATCAGGTCACTTCAGCCCATTTTGTGAATGTAGCATCTCTAACTAGAAGGCACTCAGAGAGCGCATACCTCCGCCAATGTCACATATTCCCCATCTCCAAAATACCCACTTTCACTTGCATTTAGCATCAAGAATTTATGTATATGCTCATAAAATTTCATCAAGATCCATTCATAACTTTTTGAGTTCAATGTTGCTAGATCTCTAACACTCTTCTGGATCCCGGATTCAGACTATGTTCCGGATCGACTCAAAAATTACATAAATTATTATCCAAGGACATTATTCACCTGCTCACAAAATGTTATCGAAGTTCATTAATACATATTTGAATTAAATGTCCCTGAATTCATAAACGTCTTCTGGATCCAAAATATGATCCGGATCAAATTCAAAATAGAAATCCCTCATTTTCTAGGACATTATCAATCTGCTCACCAAATTTCATCAACAGCCTCTCACAACTTTTTGAGTTAAATGTTGCTATGTGCCATTCTTCTGGATCTCAGTTCCAGAATAGATTCCAGATCGCCTCTACAATTGAATCGCTTATTTGCCAGAACATTATCTATCTGCTCACCGAATTTTATTAAAATCCATTGATTACTTTTTGAGTTATCCTGCTGACAGACTTAAAAACATCGGTGAAAACATTACCTCCTTGGCGGAAGTAATAAATTTCACAATTTTGACTTAATGGACCAATTGACAGGAATTCTTATCAGCTATCACAGTTAAAAGTTGAAAAAATACTTTCTTGGAACTCTGATATATAGCCTTTCATAATTGTGACACCTTGTAGCATCACAGTTATGAGTTAGCATCTCACAATGACTTCTCTTTTAAATTTCACAAGAGGACCTTACAATCATGACTTAGCTTATCTGAATTATGACTTAGCGTCTGATAATGAAGACTTGCCTTGTAATTGTGATAATTACACGTCTTAGAATTATTTCAGACTTATGACTTTGCATCTTGTAAATCTCACAACCTCGACTTGGGAGCCTCACAATCACGAGTGTCTCAGAATTATGACTTAGCGTTTCATAATTATGACTTTTCCCCATAAATCATGATTACTGTCTGCCATAATTGACTGGTCTCATTATTTAGTATATGAAACTTTCTCACAATTGCAACTTGAAATAATAGCCAGATACTCGACGCATCTCGTAATTATTAGAAAAACTGTAAGGAGGATAAAAAGTAAGGTGGGGGATATAGTTGTCTTAACTGGCAGAAATGGGCTTGCATATTTTTAGCACTTAGTCTTTAGGGCCTGTGATGAAAGGCTGCAATAAAAACCTGCAAAATCAATCCTCCAAGGCTCTGAAAAGTGATCCACCCAAACACGATGTGACAAGAAGAACAGATAACGTAAAATCACGTCTTTATTGTACAAATTCCCCAGAAGTTTCCACCCTCGAGCGCCCTCCCAAATATAATTTGTAATTATCATTTTGATCATCTTATAAAATGAGTATTTTTTTTAAATAATATACAAAGCCCTTCTTTACAAGATCAGTCATTAACTGGAGTTATTATAACACTGTTCAGATAAGAAAAAAAAAGAGAAAGTCAATGTAAAAAATAAAATAATAATAAAAAGAAGTCTGATACAAGCCTCAGTTGATACGTTAAAGTGAAATCACACGATACAGCCTCAGGATCTTCAACAGTCAAATTTTAGAAGGAATACTGTCCATTTGTAGTGTGATTTTTCAATTTAATCACTCACAGTGCATCACTGCACAAGTGAAGCATCATTCTGACTTGGCAAGAATCCACAGGTCCACGAGTTTCATCGCTGTTTAACTCCCTTTTTGTGTGTGTGTGTGTGTGTGTGTGTGTGTCAGCCGACAGCAGCTGACACATTATACAGAGCTCGCCTGTGGAGTGATCACAGTGAGATTATGATGAATTATGGCCTCGTTATAGTGTAAAGAAATGTCTGAGCACAGGTTTCTGAACAATGATGGGCAGTCATGGTAATCATCTGAAACCATGTGACACAAATAAAAATCTTCTGATAATAAACTCTTAGAGGTACATACTGTTGCATTTAATAACATTATAAAAGACTGGAAAAGTATAAGAGACAGCGCCACAGTTTAGATCCAAGTCTTTCTCGTTTCCATTAGTGAGAAAAAAAAAAAAATTGCACTGTCAGTGAAATGTTATTGCCTTTAAGATATGCGGCTTTAAAGCTACAGTGTGTAGTATTTAGTGTCATCTAGTGGTGAGGTTGCAGATTGCTTTCTGCTGTATGTTCCTTTTGGGCTACTGTATCAACATGACGGCCTCCATGAGGGCGCCTGCTCCCATGTAGATATAAAGGACTCATTCCAAGCTTATGAAAACACATCGATTCATAATAAACAGATGGCTATGAATGCTACATTCCATTTATGCTAACAAATGGCCCTAAATCGTACATACTGGAACTTTAACATAATTACTGTCAAACAACCACTGAACCACTGACAGATTCACTGTATGGAACATATTTCTTCACTCAGTCATTCTGAAATTGTTTGATATAAAATTTTAAAACATCCACCAGAAAAAAAGAGTGGAGTTGGCGATCTGTACACTAAATCATAAAAGCGCAGTAGTCAGCCCGCCATTTTCCAACAATATGCTGTGTACTTTTAAAGATGCATTGCTGCCACAGCTAATTTACTGTGTTCCCATAGAGTATTCTATTTAGTGTATTTAACTCGAAACTTAAATGATACGTAATTTCTTGCACGTCTCCACAACCAAACTGTCACGTTTTCCTTAATGAAAGAAAACAAACGAAACAAAAATCTAATGGGTGTCTTTGTACAAGGTGATAAAACCCACATGACAAAGCTAACAACGTCTTCACGCACTTCAGGTTTACTTGCAGCATAAATGAAAACAAAATTATGGTGGATGGTAGGAGTCTTCACAAGTCCAAAAATGGCATATGACCCAAAACCTGGAAACGCTACCTGAACCTGATGTGCACATGTGAATTAATCAGACCAGATCCAAAATGTGACTGACCTGGAAAGACGCCAAGTTTGAGAGAACACACGTAATACTTTCAAACTAAAATAAATTATAACAGGATTAGGTGAAGCACTCGTTTCCCGGGTGCTTCGGTGTTTACATTCCTTGCCTCACAACAACAACAACAATTTTTTTTTTCCTCATACAATTACTGCGCATCACATGATCACAGTTGCTAACATGTCCCTTGGTTCCAACCAGGGCCAAAAGAAATGAAGAAGTAACTCGTGCGTCGGCCCTGAGGCCCGCTGGTGCCGGTGCTCAAATCTGGATTCCGCAGCATGAAGCGGATGAGAGTCCACAACTCCCCCTGGAGGGGACGCCAGTCCATTGCAGGTTACTTCCCCAGCTAAAGCCAGTACCCATTTACAGCTGGGTGGACTTAGACAATGCAGATGAAGTGTCTTGTCCAAAGACAGATGGGTAGCGTGACCGGGAATCAAACCCAGGTCTATATATATTGGTATCCCAATGGCTTATCCCACTGATCTACCAGGTCCAATTCAGTATAATTTATATCTCTTCACAAACCCAAGATTTGAGTCAGTAGAACTGGACACTAATTAAATTTAGACCTGAACTGACCTGGGTCTTTGGAATCTAATGGAACCATGAAGAAGTAAATTCTAAGCAGGCCCAGAGGCCCGATGGCGCCTGTGCTTATCCACGGATTCCGTAGCATGAAGCGGATGAGAGTCTACGACTCCCCCTGGATGGGATGGTAGTCCATTGCAGGTTACTTCCCCAGTCAAGGATGGTACCCATTTACAGATGGGTGGAATGGGACAATGCAAAGTGTCTTGTCCAGACAGGTAGCATAACCGGGAATCAAACCCAGGTCTACATATTGGTAGCCCAAGTCCTTATCTCACTGAGCTACCAGGTCCAATTGAGAATAATTTATGTTGCTACACAAACCAAAGACTTGAGGCAGGAGAACTGGACACAAGCTGAACCCCACGACACCAAATGAAATTTGGAGCTGAACTAACTCAGTTCTTTGGAATCTAATGGAACCATGAAGACCTCTAATTAAGAGCTAAAAAAATAAAAATAAAATTAAGGGCAGACAGAGGATATAGTGGTTTGTGCAGCTGGTGAGCCAGCCTCCCAGTCGACATTCTAAAGTTGAGTAATTCTTGTTCTCTCCATCTGTGAGCAAGCCCCGTAGTCTGTTGTCGGGGTCAGGCAGAGAGCCGGCAGGCTATAGGTTTTCTCCAGGCTGGTACTGCGGCTCTGTGGCGGTGAAATAATCCTCCAGGAAGGACTGGATGTACTCAAAAGTGGGCCTCTCATCTGGGTCCTTCTTCCAGCAGAGCTTCATCATCTCATGAAGAGACTCGGGACAGCCCTGAGGGCAGGGCATGCGGTAGCCTCGCTCCACCTGCTCCAGCACCTCCCGGTTCACCATGCCTGAGGACGAGCAGGGGCGGGGACAATTACAGAACGCAAAACAAAACACAAACAAAATCACATGGATGATCAATTAATGTCCGTTTGTGTAATGATGAGTAGGTAGTATTCTTTGACTAAGAATGGACGCCTCAAATAATCCACATGCACGATGAGTAGAATTTATTTACTTGCCACCGATTGCATTCAGTTGGATTGCATTTGATACATTTAAGTGTATCTGTACATTTTAAAAACATTGGGAAAAAAAGGGACATGAATTGCATTATATTACAGGCTGTAATTAGTAAATCCATGTATGACGTCATACCTGTGTGGGTAACACATACAGCACTGCGTAAAACTTTGAGGCGCATTACGTTAAGTCCATCCTTTAAAAACAGTGTCTACCGTGCGGTGTTAACGAGTTATCACGTTCACAACATAAATCACTTCATTGCAATTATTCATCAACTTTATGCACTAAAAACTAAATCAAATCAACTCATCTCCGAGCCACCAGGTACTTATTTTGTAAATATCAACTGTATACCATGTATTCTTGCTAATTTATTGAACTCGCAAGACCATGTCCACACACAGTGTGTCGTAAAAATTAAACATCACTGGAGCTACAGTATAAACATAAGAAAAAACTGATTTTTAAAGTAATTTTTTAGAAATATTTCTCAGAAAAGGTTTGAGACATGAATCGCTCCCACAATCTACTTTTGTCAAGTCAAACTCTTCACCACACATCTGCGCTTTCAAGAATATTTCCTTGTCAATTATTTGAATGATCAATGATTAAACGCACTGTGTGTGAAATGTAAGAAAATAGCCTAAAAAAGTCCACGACATCTTCAAATGTGCTGTCTGACCACCAGGCAAAAGCCAAAAGACATTACATTAGCAGTGATAGAAAACAAGTCAAGTGTGGGATCATGCGCTGGAGTCACACGTCACCACATCCACGACACCATGTAACCGCCCTGGGTCCTGGATGGCAACCATCCAGGCAGACAACCGGTCCATCCCCACATCTCGAAAATAATCATCTATCTGCCACAGCCAGGTGAAGCGTGGGCGTCCCCTTGACCTTCTCCAGCCACTGGGGTCCTCAACACTGAGGCACCTATGTGTCGAATCATGCACAGAGAAACGCGTCACATGACCAAAATGTCGAAACTGACGCTCCCTCACAATGCAAGTGATACTCCTCATCTTAGTCTCCCTAAGTACCTGCTCGTTTGACACAAAGTCTTTTCCGCAGTATCCAAGGATCCTCCTAAGAGACCTGGTACCAAAGACATCGAATCGTCACCTTAGGTCCCTGGTTAAAGTTCAAGTCTCACAATAACACAGTAAGACAGGAAGTACAAGGACCCTAAAGACTTGGAACTTTGTTCTACTGCAAAGATATTGGCATCGGCAAACACCTCTGTCCAGCGACCTCATGACTCCACAAGCTCTTCCCGGGCGTCTCTCAATCTCAAAGGCCAAGGGCCCAGAGACATGAATGTCATTGCCGAGATAAGTTAATGTCTCTACAAGTTACTTTCACCACATATAGATCCACTTCTGATGGCTGAGTCGAGGAAGTCATTAACAGCCTGCTTCTTAATCTTTATCCAGGACAATCGCAAACCCACACACTGCAACTCCTCACTCAGCTTCTCAAGTGCTGCAATCAGGGTATCCATTGATTCCGCAAAGACCACAACATCGTCCACAAAGACGAGGTCAGTAAACCTTTCCTCGCCAACAAAAACACCTAAGTTGCTTGATTCCACATCCCTATCCAACATCCAGTCCATGCAAGAATTGAACAGTGTAGGAGCCAGAACACATCCCTGACAAACACCAGTTTTGGAAAAAAAAAACTCAGAGTCTCAGCCTCCACTCCGTACAGCACTCACAGTATCTGTGCATAGGCAGGCTGGCTATGATGTCCAGCAACTTCTTGGGGATCCCAGAAATTGTCAGGATGTCCCAGAGAGCAGTTCCATCAACTGAATTGAACAGTTCGCGAAATCGACACAGGCTGCAAAGAAGCACAGCCGATATTCACGCTTGGTTCTACGAGTACTTGCAGAGCTAGAATGCGGTCGATGGTTGACTTCTTGGGTGTGAAGCCAGACTGTTCTGGTCGGTGAGCAGCAAATAGCTGAAACTGAATCCCATTAAGAATAATCCTTGCAAGCACCTTCTCTGGCACAGAGAGCAGGGTAATAACCCTATTGCTGTTGCAATCCATGCGATCACCCTTTCCTTTCCAGACTGGGACAACAGGTCCCTTTTTCCAGTCTCTAGGGATAAAACAGGAAAGCAGCAAACCCTCACATTTGAGAACCTGTCAAAGGAGCTCGTACTTTGGATAATTAACTCATGTCTGCGGTCGGCCGTGTTCTCTTGATGCTGAACATCATGTTGTGTGAAGGTGCTGCACAACTCCCAGGGCGGCAGTAGTCTGACAGATGGTTATAAACAACAGTGGTGCTCAGGCGACTGATTGCCGCTCTCCAGATGGCTTCATCTAATTTCAACTGTCCGTGTGCGCCCCGTGCAGAGCAATAAACAACCAGCACAGACAGCTTCAGCTCATCTTCAGACATTAAGAGCACAACGATTTGCTGTAAATCGCCACCTCCTGCCACCGCCCTGCACATTGTGTTCAGCTCCGGTGTGTGTGTGTGTGTGTGTGTGTCACTTACCTGGGTAGGGCACTCTGCCTTTGGTGACGAGCTCAATGAGTAATATCCCAAAGGACCAGACGTCTGATTTGATGGTAAAGCGTCCATACAGGGCGGCCTCTGGAGCAGTCCATTTAATTGGAAACTTGGCCCCTGTGTGTGACGGACAGGAGAACAATATGTGGACAAAACATTCCACTAGAGGGCATGTGTGTTCATTTATGGCTGAGTCGCTGAAACTCACAGTAGGGATAGTGTCCAAACAAGCTTTTTTTTGGTTTTGCTTGAGCCTTTCTTTTGGATTCATGTTCATGCAAGTTTGCCAGTACACTGAAGAGGAAGAGTTACATGTCTGAGGATTTAAAGCTACAGTGTGTAGGATTTAGTGTCATCTAGTGGTGAAGTTTCAGATTGCATTATGCCGTCACCGGTCATGATTTTGTTTCCCTTCAAGTTTTTGCTTCTTTAGCAACAGGGATTCATGCTCCCTTGCTTTCTCTTGTGATAAGCAATATGTATGATCCAGCATTTCATAAAACCTGTTAGCCTGTGCTAGCAACCAGTAGACAGTGTCTAGGAGAATAACCACTGATTCCTCTTCTTTTTTCATTAGTCTTTTGGCTGCACTGCAAAATGTGAAAGAGTGAGTATGTCCCTTTTGGGCTACTGTATCAACATGGTGGCATTCATGAGGGGGGGACACTCCCATGTAGATATGAGCGGCTCATTCTAAGCACATGAAAACATATTGATTCATTGTGTCTACACACTAATGAACAGATGGTTATGAATGCTATATTCCATTTATGCTAATAAACACCCCTAAATCTTACACACTGTAGCTTTAAGATGCAAAAAAAGGTCAAACCTGTGTCAGGATTTGGTATTTAAGGAGCAGACAGGTTTGACAGAGCTTGTGAAGTGCAGCTAATCAGGCGAAATGGGAACATCTGGTTTCCACTATTAGACTATTTCACCATGACAGAAGAGAATAGTGGTGACGTCAGCGTTCTGTTCGTGTCTACTGCCCCGGTTTCACCCCGACACCACATTCACCTATGACTCGCACAGTCTCGGGCTGTTTACCCACCTTGCCTCGCTGTGTACTCGTTGTCCTCTATCAGCCTGGCCAGACCGAAGTCGGCGATCTTGCACACCAAATTATCACCTACGAGAATGTTGGCAGCACGCAGGTCCCTGTGGATGTAGTTCATCCTCTCGATGAAGGCCATACCGTCAGCGATCTGAAAACAAACGCACAACCGATTGACGACATCTCATGTCTGCCATTTCAGGAAATCATTTTTAGCGTCTCGCACTCGGTGCCTCAAGCTCTCTGTTTTGCAGGGAAACGAAAGTGGCAGCTAATGATGAAAGAATAAAAGCAAAGCATGCCACATCGGAGATGTTTACCAAAGAATGTTATTCTTAAAAAAAAAAAAAAAAAAAAAATCAAGCACTTAAAATAGAACTCTAAATTTAGCAACACAATTCACAGGTACAGAAAGCACCTGATCAATTCAGAAACAACAAAGACAAAACATGCAGTTACTTGTCTGACCTGTGCTGCCATATCCACCAGCAGGGGGAGCTTCAGGAATTTACCATCACCCTCTTTGAGGAAGTCAAGCAAGCTTCCTAAAAAACCAAATTAATCAATGAAAGGTCAAAAAGACACAATAAACATGATAGTGATCACTGATCGTGTTGATTTGTATGTATTTGCATCAGAAGACGTAATTTACTGTCAAGGTCAAATGGACTGCATTTCTACAGCACTTTTTACATCTGGTGCAGATGTTCAAAGCCTCGTGATGCCTCATGTTCAGCCATTCACACACAGACAGACACACACACAGACACACACACACACCAGCCAATGTCAGCGTGCTGCCAATGCAAGGTGCTCAACTGCGCACCAGGAGCAATTTGGGGATTAAGGACCTTGCAGAGGGGACCTTAGTGATTTTCCTGTCTGATGGGGAATCGAACCGAGGATCCTCTGGATTTTTTTTTTTTAGAAATGGTCCCTGGCCTTTAAGCCTGTGAGAGGGTGAGTCCTTCCAGCTAATGAATCTGCAACAATACATGTTTGACAGCAGGGGGAGACATTCAGAGTTTTTTTTGCTCAGTGATCAAGAGGGCCAGCAACATTAACTGACCCCTTCTTGAGTTCCCTGGCCACCCTTCAAAAGGTGGGTGAAAAATATTATATTGTTGATCCCTGAACACAGTGCATGTTCACGTAAGAAACCAAAAAGCAAAAATCTGCAAAATTCCCTCAGTAACTGTATTAACAAATTTCACAAATACAAATTATATGCTTGTAAATTTGGAAACGACTTGTTCCTTTGCTTTAGGTTTTCATGCTGTTTTCCATGTTAGATGGATTCAGCAGCCAGTTTCATCCGGGACCAGTGCGGGCTTTCCCCAAACAAAAGGCAAGCGCGCCACTGGACTGGCCCAAAGGCCAAAACAATGCTGTCAGGCCAGTATTAATGTCCGCCCCCGCAGAGGTAGAACAGAATCAAACAACTTTACATTAATTCATTCAATACACTACATTCTGTAACCTGCTTAAGAATGTTAACTATTTTAAATTTCCAACTGCACATTTCTGTGTTATTTTCACTGATGCTAACATTTTTAAATCTGGTTATTTTATTTATTCCTAATTAGGTCACAGAATCTGATGAGTCACCAAATTTTGCATAACACCAGCAGTGCGAACCCATGGTGCAAACAAAGCTGCACTCTGAACTGGAGCGTACAAACCAAGAGGTACTGAAGATAAACCACCACACAATATGATCGATCGCGATGATGTGACTACTTTAAGCTTTTTGTCATATATTTGACGATCCTCGGGCTCCAGAGATTAAAATACACCTAGCGGCCATGCTCATTTCAGACAAATATAACTAAATGTCACGAGGAAACAGCAAAATGTGTTGCCAAATGACACAGGCCGTAGGAGCCCGTACGGCTGGTTGTGACCGACGCTGAACAAAACCTTGCAGAAAGAATGCAAGAAGACAACAGACATTCCTGCACCAGATCACGCTCCATTAGATCAAAACACTGCAGGCATCGAGCTGTGCACACACACACACGTCACAGAGTTCACATTTACGCACAGACATAAATCTTATTACTCACACTAAAAATGAAAAACATGCTGCAGCAGAAACTATGAAAGCATCCCACAAAACTGCTGCAGTTTTCAATTGCACATCTCGGTTTTAGACCTGGAGGAGCCACAAGGGGCCTTCAAGGACTTTCAATCTCTGCTTCATATTAATGAAAATGTCCATAAAACATCCATTTTTTCCCTTCGTATGGAATCACCAGGCACGTGTCTGACATCACTGCTGTGCCTGTAAACTAAGGCCACGTGACCAGTTTAAACCGTGAGCCTAACAAGCTGAAGTGCGCTGTTGTTTTTCAAGTCTTAATTAAAAAACACCCACCATCAGTATCATATAAAATAAGGCAGCTGAGTCTTGTTATCCTCCAGGGTTGGAGGTTCTCAGGAAACCACTTTAATGATCTCATGATCATGGTACATGATCATGAGATCATGGTACCATGATCATTTGTACCATGTGGTCATTCCCTGTAGACAAAATGACACTTAAAACGATGGATTGTGAAGACATTGTGTCCAAATTTGTGTGACATTACTTCAATATAGTGTCAAACATTACTATTCCTCAGTGAGGAGACGACCTTTGCACTGATAAAGGTGTAAATAACAAATTCAAGTGGGTGTGGTTGGAAGAAAATGACAAAAACAGAGATTTTCTGTCATCGTACAAAAGAGAGACCACAACAAGTAAATTTAATAACAAATCAACTGAATGCGTACAAACCATAGTTTAAGTTAAGCTTTTGCTAAACATACAAATAAATGTGTTAATGTATGCAGCCCTGGCTAAGGTTTCAAGAATATCTGAGTCTTCATATTTATCACTTTGGGTATCATTTCTAACTTTCTAAAACCAGACAGGATTTGACTGTTAGAGCGCACCAGAATGCACCTCAGAGCATGTACAATTTCAAACTTTCCTTGGGGGATGCTGTCATGGCCGTACCTCTGGTCCCACCTTTTACCACAAAAAAATTTCAGTTCCCCCCCCCCTTACCTCACCTTCTCATATATTGATGCTGAGGCTACTCTGGGTCCAGTAATCCATATACCTTCCACAATATTTGACACATTGCGCTGTTTGCCGTTTCTCTTCAGGTACCGTCATTTTTTTGAATGGACTTAATCATAAAACCATTTTAACCCCGACGCACTGACGGCTGCACAGTAACAGAGCTTTATTATGAAAGGCAGCGCACTGCTTAACGTTAGCAGGCAACAGGCCACGGTAACATTGGCTAAACTTTTCCTAAAAGCAGATTTAAACGCATTTTGTCATTAAAGCTGCTCTTACACCTGGCCGCGTTTGGAACCATTTTAAGCTTTAACAGGTTGACCTACAACTCGGTGCACCTCGGCTGAGTTCCCCACGCAGCTCTCAGCTGGCTGCGTTTGGCGCCGAGTCTTCCGGAGCAAGCACACCACACGGTAAAAGTCGGGAAAGGTCTTTTTTTTTTTTTTTTCTTGAGTTTGGGACGGCGTGGGGCAGGCCCGGTGCAACTCAATGTAATTCCACATAAACTTGGTGTACACTCAGGTCTCAGCTCTTGAGATCCTGGGGAAATTATTTCCCTGTTCGGTGTGAAAATTGGACACCGAGTTGTGCCGAACCTGAGCCGGGCCGCCTCAAGCGGCTGTGAGTTCAGCCAAACTCCTGAAAAATTTTGAACATGTTCAAATCTCAAATCCGGCACAAGTTGAACTGAACTTTCCCGGCTTATAGTGATTCATGCCGAGTAGAGATACACACAAGCCGTGCTGCTCAGGAAAACTCGGCCAGGTGTAAAAGCTGCTTTTAGTTTTTTTTTAGTTTTGGGTGTTACGTTCAAGAAGTTTATCTTGCCCCTTTGTAGCTCAGAACAGGAAGTTATGCATCAATGTCTGCTGGTTCAGTTAAGTTTAGCAACACATGCTGTGAAAGCTTTGTGGTGAGTTTATTTTTTGTGGTGTGACCATACGAAGGCGTGGTCAATATGGCTTGCTGCGATCAATTTTGAAGCATAAAAGATTACCAAGACCAGTTGAGTTGTTGCCAAGTTTTTTTGCACTAAACTTAAACATTAATATGAAGCAGTTTCTCACCTTTCTATTGGTCGCATGACCTTTAATAAATAACTTATAACCGTTTAACAGTTTGGAGTCCACATGGATTAAACGTGGAGGAAGAGTGGTGCATTAGTCAAGGATAAAGTGGTTCAATAGACCTTTTCGCAAATAGGCAGAATTGACCCACAATGCATTGCTTCTTGATCTTTCGCGAGATTTCGGCAGATACAAGCACTTCCGGTAGCTGCATCTACAGTGTGGATTTTGTATTGCAGTGCCGGGATAATAGCCAATATTTCTACGTGTGTTACGAGTGCGGTAGTTTTTTCCGCATGCGTTATCGCCACATTCTTTAGCCATGGATGATCGCAAAGAATTGCAGGAAAATGATGGTGCCACAACTTTTAAAAAATTCTTGGCGAAAAGGGCGTTCCGTGTTCGGACTAGCGACGGCAGGAGTTGTTGAGTCTCGCCGAGAAAGCCGTCCAATTTGATCCTGTTTTGGAAAAGTGTGACCACGAAGAGTGAGAGACAAAAAGACGGTGAGTGACGACAGCGGACGGCTATTTTCACGATCTCAACGGAAAAGCTGTGCTCTGGAAACGGGACTAGCAACGTCTTTGCTTACGTGACTGTCGTTGGACAAATAAAAGACTCAAGAAACACAAATGTGATGATGGTTACTGTGTGTTTATTGAACGTCATGTTGAACTTGTGGAACTTGGAAATATGGAGGGGGGACAGCGGGTTTGTTTACATACGGAGCCGTGCGAAGCCAGCGCAGCGGCAGGCAGCAGGACGAGATTCTGTGTGCTCCACCACAGGAGAAATAAAATCGGCGGGATGCGGTTGTGTTGCGGGGTAAGTATTTATTATATTTAATTTAGTTTGTCCTTGTCTTATCTGCTGTTTAACGCAGAAGTACAGATGTTTGCCAACCTCGGCCAAAACAAGTCATGTGCCCCCTACGGTGGCTCATAAATAACTATATGCGGTAGGGTCTATTTTGGACAGAATTGATGAATTGTCAAGGCCACACAGAACCATATATTACGATGCCACTGAAAATTTGCACGAGTGGGTGTTAAATATGCAAGGCGCGGTTGTTGCACTCTCTGAGCGCGAGTCTGAGTCTTCATTGTTGTTATACCCAACAATGGAAAGGTCACAGATCAATACTTCTGCATGAAACGCATCTTCACCAGTAAAGTTCCCAAATGATCATGGTGACATTCTCCACCTACAGTGAACCAAATTATACCATTTTGAGTGTAATTTTCAATTTTTTTTCCCCGCCCATTTTTCCTAGACCGACAATACTGCTACCACTATGCTAACTCTGCTGCAGTGTTGGTGTCCTGGTGGCCACGCTGTCTACTGGTTTGCTTCCTGTGCCTACTGTATAACTTAAAGAAAGGGTTTGAGTGAAGCGTTTTGGCCGACTATACAAGAAACAATTGCATTTTGAGGCATACCTAGACAAAGGTGTTGTGTATTCTAAACACATGCATTTCTAGAGCTATTTTTAATAAGTATTGCGGTATAGTTCATATTTATGATGACTGTTCGAGCAGAGTTCCTCCGTGAGTTAGTCTGTAAGTGCGAGCATGTGTCATCGAGTACCTTTGGCCATGTACTCTGTGACGATATAGATGGGTTCCTCAGACACCACAGCATAGAGAGGCACCAGCTTGTCGTGTCTGAGCTTCTTCATGATCTGAGCCTCTTGGAGGAAGGCCTCTGGTGACATGGTGCCCGGCTTTAGTGTCTTTATAGCCACCTTGGTCGTGCCATTCCAAGTGCCTGAAAGCAGATGGAGAGGAGCCCACAGGCAGCAGAGTAATCAGGTGCTGTTAATGAGTTGGGAGAAACATAATATCCTCAATTCCGTCTTGTAATCACTCAGACATGTGCAGTCATGCATACAATCCTCGCAAAATATCCCTGCGACACATCCTGTGGTTTGAACATAAACTAAATTTGTCTGGAGCTATCCTCGTGAGCGAAACAATCTCTAGAGATAAAGAGAACACAACAAACAGAGGAAGCAACTGCAGGAAGTGGATAATTCCCAAGTTTGGACAAAAATAGACCCAACAAATCTACGCTTCAGTGCGTTTGCTTGTGTTCATCTTATGTGCACGGTACCTACAGTACATATCCGGACATCAATCTCAGCTGATTTGTTTAATCTAACTGCACGCTAATGTCAAACAAATGATCGACAGCAGAAGAGACTCTGCGTCTTACCCATCCAGACCTCTCCGAAACAACCCTGGCCCAGTTTGAGCTCGAGTCGCAGGGAATCACGGGGAATCTCCCAAGCATCTTTAGCGAGCCCCTGGGTCTGAGGCTTAACTGTGGGACAAACGGTGGTCAGCTTGTGGCAAAGCCCATCTGCATGTTCTGAGAAACAGAAAAAAAAAACAGCCCATCAAAATTCTATACAAGTCAATGCAACTGCAGGATGCAGCGTTTTACAGCCATTCTGTTTCATGCAATGATTCCTTTTGACATGGATGAATGTTATACTAACCGTGTTGAAATATAAATGTGAACAAGTGATTTTTTTTTGTTCCCTATTCACACGCTAAAATGCTCTCCTGAATCAGACTAAGCAGAGCTTTAACTCTTACCCATCCTCAGGCTGAAGGCAGGATGAAGGGCTCTCAATCACAGCTGCGCTATCAACGATTATTAAAATTAAAGGCTAATCATCTCCTTTGGTAACACTCTAAAGAACAAACTCTACATGGCGGATCAGTACTGAGTGCTTTTCAGGATAATTTCTAGAGGTATGATGAAAGAGTCTGATGAATAATTAATGAGGAGACAGCAGGGG
>OMMV01185756.1:0-12398 GCA_900302635.1 Chatrabus melanurus | reverse complement strand
CAGTTGTTTAGAAATGGCTCCAAGAGACCTTCCCAACTTGTGTAAATCTACAATTCTCCTTCTTAGATCTTCACTGAGTTCCTTGGACTTTCCCATTGGTCAGTCCAATGAGTGCTGTGAAACACATCCTTTTTATGCTGGCAAAGAGAACCTACGAGTCATAGTCAATCATGATCACTAACGAGAAGTTAATAGGCCTTGGCCTTGTCACGTTAAAAGATATTGTAGAACCTTCAGCACCACTTATTAAAAGATTTAAGTGAATGGATATATGTATTTGAGCCTGTATGTATAATTTTGACCCTGTGTGGATTAGAGAAGATCCACAATAAATTCAAACCTGTGCACCTAATTCTTGTTTTTTGAAGTCATTAATGATGTTTGCTGTACAATCATTCCACCCTGGCAAAAGCACAGTTCAGAGAAATCATTAAAAGCCTAAAATTACTGTGACGTTCATGCCCATGATGAGTGTATGTAAACTTCTGACCGCAACTGTATATGAATTGTAAGCAGCAGAAAAAAGGTATATTTTCATATTGGTTTGAAAGGACAGAACAGAATTTGACTTTCTAATATCCACTGATAGATTATTCCACAATGTAGCTCTAAAAAGCTCTAAATCCTGGCAACTTTTTCTTAGGAACACAGAGTAACCCTGCATCCTGAGACAGCAGGGCATAGATAGATATAGATAGATAGACAGACTTTATTGATCCACAAGGGAAATTGCGTTGTCACAGTAGCTCAAATAGTGATCTTAAAATAAACAGTAGCAACAAAATAATAAAATGAATAAGAATCAAATATCAAAAATCAAAGAATCTAAATATGGGTACTCTGCATATACATATCTGGTAATAATATGGGTACATGAGGTCATATGTAAGGTTCGATGAGTTCCACAAGAAAAGATGGTGCACAGCCATCCAGAATTTTATAAATACCCAACCAGAAAGATCAAAATAATTGTCAATTAGCACCAACAAAATACAATGATCAACTGTACCAAAGGCTGCACGTAGATCTAGTAACAGCAACACCAATGTGGAATCTGTATCCACAGCCAGCAACAAGGCGTTCACCACTTTATTGAATGCAGTCTTTGTGGAATGATGTGCCCTAAACACAGAATGCAAAGGCTCAAAGAGATCATTGTCCTCCAAATATGTAAGAAATTCATCCTGTTCAATGCAGTTGTTGGAACCAGAAGGAGGGAGTCTTGGAGGTGATGTACTGATGGACAGTTTCCACCTCCTGACTGAGTCTCTCAGCCTGCCAGTTTATCTGAGTGTTGAAACAGGAAGACAAACTTACAGGTGTCCTCAACAGGGAGTGGAACTCCTTCCAATTGGCCGAGGTGAACTAAAAGTCACGGTTGAAGACGATGTCTGTTGGGATGGCATGCAGTCAAAAAAAAAGAAGCTGGATCAGCAATTCAGCCATTTCCTTGGCCATTGGCAGTTCAAGTTGGGAAAGAAGTGGGCTACATTGAGGAACCAGTCCACTATGGAACTGGACCTATGACTGTGTTCTCCTCGGATGGTGTCAGGCCGGTGACAAAAATTGATGCTCATGTGTGAAAAGAAAGATGTGGTATGGAAAGTGAACGAAGAAGTCCTGCAGGTGCCTGGTAGGAAGGCTTACGACAAGAGCAGACAGGATAGGCAGCGACAAAATATCGGATGTCCCTTTCCACTGATGAACACCGAAAGTGCTATAGGAGTAAATCAATGGACTGCATTTCTACAGCGCTTTTCCATCTAGCAGATGCTCAAAGTGCTTTACAATGATGCCTCACATTTACTTCCCCAGCCAAGGCCAGTACCCATTTTTACAGCTGGGTGGACTGAGACAATGTAGATTAAGTGTCTTGTCCAAGGACACAGACAGGTGGCATGAGCAGGATTCGAACCCAGGTCTACATATTGGCAGGCCAGCTCCTTATCCACTGAGCTACCTGTTCTACAGAGTAAATGTGGCATCCTCCTTATTCTAGGATAGCAGGCAAGTTTGGAGGAATGGGCCCACTGGAGAACCTCTGGTGCACTAGCTCAAACAGCATTGCCAGTTACTTGTAATGTCCACTGGGAGCATTGAAGGCTGTATAATAGTCATCTCCCTCTCTCCCTCCCAAATAGGCAGTAGGAATTGCACAGTTCCAAATTGGAAAAGATGATCCCTCCCAGGAGGTGCTCATAAGCCAAGAAGATGAGTGGAAATGGGCAGCGGTTCTTCACTGTGAAGTCACTCAGCCACCAGAAGTTGATGCTTGGCTGGAGTGTCTTATCTTTCGTCTCCATGAAGAAGAAGCCAGTCCCAGGGGATAAGGAGAGGTGGATAATCCTGGCCAACTATACAGGCCCTGAGGCACATCAGGCCTGTGCGTATATCCTCGGATACCGTGGCATGAGGTGGATGAGTGTGGACGACTCCCCCTTGATGGGATGCCAGCCCATCGCAACATATTTCCCCACCTCCATTTACAGCTGGGTTGAACCATATTATATGGTCAGATCAGGCATGGGAGCATGCGTTGGTGCCATGGATTACCGCATCCACCACACTGCGGAACTGCCTTTGGTCCTGGATAGCAACCACCCAGGCAGACAACCGGTCCATCCCAACTCTCAAAATTAATCCTATCTCTGCCACAGCCAAGTGAAACGTAGGTGTCCCCTTGGCCTTCTCCAGCAACTGGGGTCCTCAACACTGAGGCACCTGCATGCTGGATCATGTCTAGAGAACCGCGCCACATGACCAAAATGTTGTAGCTGACGTTTCCTCACAATGGAAATGATATTTCTCATCTTACTCTCCCGAGACAGTCAGTGTAAAGTGAACTCTGACTCTAAAACGTGACTCTGTTTAGCTTGGGGAACCAACAGAGGACAGGATTGGAATCCCATGGAGCTGATTTTAGAGATGCCTGAGTAGAAGTTGGAGACGAGAGTTGCTGAGGACAGTGAGGGGTAGCTGATGAGCCCGATCCAGAGACGGAGCAGATGGATTTGGGCAGAGACTGGGGACAGGTCAAACAGGCAGGAGGCTGATACATAGGTGGATTATGTAGCCAAGCATACACGCCAGATTGGAAGGTGGGTAAAGTTACCCAGGAGGAGGAGTCAGCAATGCAGACAAACCAGGAGAGGGCAAGATGAAGGAAAGGTCAAGCAGACAAGGTTTGGTATCAGAGTGTCAACTTAGCGATACAATCTTCCAAAACAAGGGACAGGCAGAAGGCAGGCAACACAGGCAATGACACGGAAAACAGGATCAGACAGAATACAGGTGTACAAACTGGATCAGAACCAGACAGGTGGGAGACAGAGCAGAAGGATTCTGATGTGAGAGGCAGGTGGCGGTGGTCTGAGGGGTGGCCGGAGAGTTTGACATGGAGGCACAAAGCAATCTGGCAGTAAGTGAATGGTGGTTTTATGCTGTGCGCTGATTACAGAAGAGAAGGAGGTGAGTGGAAACAGGTGGAGGTGATTACCAGAAGAGAACTTGCTGACAGGGGAGAGTAGTTTGGCGCTGGAGAGAAAGTCACCAGATCAAACAAATGAAGGAATCATAATGAATCATGTCAAGTGGAGACCTGTCACATCAGTCCAATTTCTTCTTTTTTTTTTACATTTTCAGTTCTTCACAAACCTTTATGCTGTTTCAAGTATGAATGAAAATGATAACATGCAGCGTGTTTCATGTCAAACTATATTTACATCTTACAGAAAAGAACAACTGCCCTCGAGGACCAGAAGCATTGCATGAAGTAAATCTAGTAATTCGAAGAAAGGTGAGTTTAAATATTCCGTATTTTTTCTTAGACATGAAAATGTTTGTTATCCATATATGCATGTGCACAGGTAGATAAAATACTCTGCATTATTTCATATTTCATTCATTTTTTCTTACAGTGAAACATTAACAAAGAGATGTGATGAAGAAACACAGTGGAGAACGCAACAAGGAGCCAATCACAAAGAAGTGTTTACGATGACGTAAACCCCTATGAGGTGTCATGGTCAACATTGGCTTTTATCAAAGACAAAATGATGTCCTTTTTCATATTTTATACATAACTGTCCTCTACCCTTCAGAAGGTTGACATTAAAATTGGTTACATCTGTCCATGCGACCATCACACCCGACGTCATCGATAGAACTCAACACTTCCAGGTTTCGCTTTCATTTTAGATACACATGCTCTCTGGACCAAAATGTTGGGCGAAATCGCACAATAGCACTCTGTGACCCTTGTGATCTCTGGGACCCTTGTGACCTAGTTCAAAGTAGGTCATGATCAAAACCTTGGCTTCATGACGACTCAACAACACTTCCAAGTATCGTTTTCATATTGGCTAGACATGCTCTCTGGACCACAATTTTGGACGAGTTCGCACGGGAGTGCTCTGTGACCCATGTGACCTCTTGTGATCCTTGTCAGGTCAGGTCTGGGAGCATGTGCTGGTGACACGAGTCACTGCATCCTACAGAACCGCCTTTGGCCCTGGGTGCCAACCACCCAGACAGACAACCGGTCCATCCCCACCTCTAGAAAGTAGCCATCTATCTGCCACAGTCAGGTGAAACGTGGGCGTCCCCTTGGCCTTCTCCAGTCGCTGGGATCCTCAACACTGGGGCACCTGTGTGCTGGATCATGCACAGAAAAAAAGTGTCACATGGCCAAAATGTTGTAGCTGACATTCCCTCTAAATGCCGGTGATACTCTTCATCTTAGTCTCCTTAAGTAATTGTTTGTTTGACACAAAGTCATTCCAGCTGTACCCAAACATCCCCTGAAGAGACCTAGTCCACGCCTTAGGACGGATACGCCTGCTCTCTCTGACCTTGTTAAAAGTAGGTCATGGTCAAAACCTTGTCGCGGCGATAACTCATCTACATTTCCAGGTATCGCTTTTATATTGGATACACGCGTTCTCTGGACAAAAATCTTGTATACACATGTATACTCTGTGACCCTTGTGACCTTCTTTAAACTAGGTCATGGTCAAAACCTTGTTACTGCCATGACTCATACATGCACTAGATTTAGACACTTTAATTATATGCGTATACTTTCACACTTTTATGTATTAATACCACTCTACACAGGCAGGGAACACAGAAGTATGCCACTTGTTACTCTAGATTTTCTGAACTGGTAGCTATATAGGCTTAAGTAAGCAGTCTTTGGCATGTTATGGTGATACCCCTCATCACGTTACAAACACGTGTGCAGTGAGCAGCTGTTGCAGTCTAACATCAGTCAGCAGAAGACTTGATGGGGTTAAACCTGCACTGTTTCACTGTCGAGACTCCGCTTTTCTCTTAAAATGCACCTTTATCTGAATGAATATGTTGGATTTTTTTCTGACATTACTACACATCTTTTGCCATGATGGATTTGTAAAGGTTCGACCAAGTAGGTATAATTAAAATTACTTCTGTAAAATGGCAAATTAGTAATTGTGATTTTGTGTCGTCACAGTTGCCAGATGACCAGAAGAGTCTGGGAAGCTACAGCAAAATGACAACACATTGACTGATTTCCTATTAAAACATTCAACATACACTTCATAATAACGTAATATTAACATATCAATTACCACACTTTAATTTTCAAATGAAACATTCCACACAATGAGATAATATCCAGTACAGTGTGTATCAACTTGCAAAGCTGTGTCACAAATATTTTTTTATGTGTTATTATTATTATTTAGTAGCTGTAAATCGCTTTATTAAAAAAAAATAAAAGTTCAAATCACATAACATTCTCTAATATTGTGTGCTCATAATTATCTGGTTGATTTTGTTACTTACAGAGTTAATGGTTTTGCACATATATACAGCTGATTTAACATCTGCATTTCTTTGAACCAAGGATCGATTCCCAGTTTGACTGAGAATCCTTCCTAACTGGGACTTGATTCCCAATCCAGCTGGGAGATATAATCCCTCCAGCATGTCTTGGGTCTTCCCTGGGGCCTCCTCCCAGTTGGACGTGCCTGGAAGACCTCCGTTGGGAGACGACCAAGGGGCATCCTCACCAGATGCCCGAACCACCTCAACTGGATCCTTTCAGTGTGAAAGAGCAGTGGCTCTACTCCAAGTCTCTCCCGGATATGATGTTTTCAATGTCTTGGGCCATACGTCACAGCTGAGTGATGGCTGAATCCATTATCTTCCATGGTAACAGTTGTTGTGGTGACCACGAATGTCTTTGTCAGTGATATTGAGCATTTTAACCATGGTGAGATGAATGGGAACACCAACTCTAGAAAGTACCTATGGCTGGGCAATGTCTACTTAATTGGAAAGTCACAATGTTTACAGTAAAACATCACAATGGATGATAAAATCGGGGATCGGGGTTGTACTTTGTACATACTATGTATAATGCTCTTTAAAATGTCTACTAATCAATGAAATAATAAATAAATTTATTGATATACTACTACTAATCTGCTAATTTAGCACAATGGGCCAAGTAACACCTCAGCTGATTTTTCCCAAGCAGCTGTCACCTGACCATGTTTGGAGCCGTCGAATCCTCATCATCCGGCAAAATCAGGAAAACTTGTTTTTTCTGAGTCGGAGCCCCCGACATGTAAAGGGCCTTTCACACGGAATGCGAACTTTACGTCATTTTGCGCTTACGGACGCGCAGTGGCTTGCCACTGAGGAGGCGGCGTTTTCTACGTCACCATGTTTCTGTTCTGGCTCTGGTAGTGGAAGTCTGAAAGCCGCCATATTTGTGAAGATGCATCTGTCCCTGAAAAACACCAGCTTCTGCAGTTTGTTGTCTTCCGTGTTGGGCTGGATGCCTTGTTTCTATTAGCCGCACGAATATACCTCACAGTGCGCCACGGTTAAAATTGAATTTGGTTGAACTTTGACCGTGGCACGCTGACGCCGATTGGCGGTGGGCGTGTCCAGCTGAGTAGCGCACATCGACGTCATATGCCGCTTTGCTCAGTTACGGCTTCCTGCATGGGGCTGGCCATTGAAAATAATGGATTTCAGAGCAGTGCGCACTGCTTTGTGCGTTTGGTGTGAAAGGCCCATAACTCCAGGCAGCCAAACTCTCCTGCTTAATCTCCAGTGCCAACAAATAACGTTACATTTGTGTTATAGCGGGGTCAGTGGAATTTGTATGTATGGTAGGGTGGGGGTGTGGCATAATGACAGTAGCTACACATCGTGATCTTGGTCAACCATCGGCGATCGACGATGGACTTGTCCAACTGCACAACCCTATAATGAACCGATATTTTTTTGTGTTGTGGTAACGAAAGGGAGCAAGAATGCCATGAGGCACCAGAGATCAAACTACACAAGTGAAATACCACAAACTCCCCAGATACTGTTAATGATTCAAGACTTTGCACATGGGTATTCTTTATCCTAAGTTTATCAGCCCTGCACAACGGCTTCCATCACTCCTGTGTGTACTCAAATCACCAAAACATTTAAAATATTGTATTTTTCAACGTTTACCATAATTTAATAGTTCACTGCCCAAAGCAACAGTTTGCAAACATTTCTAGCATTTTCTAGTTGCCAGTATTTTTATATATTATAATAAAAATAGGTTTCCTTACTAAAGTACCATTCTCACTTTCATGGATATGCATCCTGGAAGTTCACGGTTTGAAAGCTTGTTCTTACCTTGAAAAACCTTAGAGAGCCCAGGAGGGTGAACCGGCATGTTCCCTCATTGTGCCGCGGTATTGTTTCAACAACAATTTGTATCAGTTGCAACCTTTGACATACTTTGGTAGTCCCTTGCATTTCTGTGGATCCCGTACACGCCGTGACATCACCGGCGTTTTTCCGGAAGGGCTCCATTTGTGCTAAAGTCACACTATGGGCATGCTGCAGCGTCGACGGTTATTCAAGTCATGGTTATACACTATGACCTTCCGGGATGCATATCCATGAAAGTGAGAATGGGGCTTTAATCTGCTGCCACAGCAGGAAAATTCCTGTGGGTAAACTCTGGAAAACGGATGGATGGATATAATCAGAATTTCAGCAATACTCAATGCGTCCAGCACACTTAGATGAGAATACCATATCTTTGATCTCAAAGTCAAATGTCTTCATTGCAAAGCAAACAAGATGGTTGAGGCGCCACTGTCAGGACAGGAAATGCATGGAAATCCTACAAAATAAAATGCTAAATCCTTCAAAATAAAAGGCTGTAGATGCCAAATACTACCAAATAAAATGCTGTGAATGATATGAAGGAAGCTGCGCCATTATAAAGTGACCTCCACCTTAAGTGGAGAACAGTACACTTGAGGGTCCACCTCAAGTGTACTGATAGTGGAGGTCTGCAGCCAGACGCCTCTCAAAGCAAATGAATTTGGACTTTGCGTTCCAGTACTTTTGGAGGGGACTGTATGTGTAAAACAGTGTTATGTGTGGGTGACCACGGGCTGCAAAATAACAATTTATAACGCACTTAAAAACTACCCTGATGTACTAGATACTAGATATCTAGATACTAGATACACAAATCAACCTCTTTGCTTTTTTCTGAGCTGTCCACTTCTGTAGGGACACTGGCTGTGTGCTCTAAGGTCAATGTGGGGCATGGTCAAAGTTGAACAAATTTAAACTTTAAATATGATACACCTCAGCAATGCACATTGCAAACTCTGGCTCAAAAGCACCTTTTATCACGTTAATGTGAACACACCTTAAGCCCGGTTCTCAGTTTCACGGATATACGACATATACTCGTACATCCTGGAAGGTCACAGTTTGAAACCTTGCCCATACCTTGGAAAACCTTAGAGGGTTTGGGATTGTATCCGTCATTGTCATCGTGCCATGGTCTTGTTTTAAACCTTGGCGGGATTTTCTAAAATGTTCGAAAATTCTTTTATTCCGTCGCGAACTTTGACTGTACTTTGTTAATCCCTAGCATTTCCATGGAGCGGGGCTTTGTACACGTGGCATCATCAGGACGTTTGTGCTAGTCATACATGCTACAGTTGGTTTTGCACGTCACATGGTATATTCTGATGCGTTAAGTCATCAAACTGCGTGCCAGATTATATTCCTGGGCAATCGCGATCTTCGCACTTTCATATCCGTGAAAGTGAGAGCGGGACCTAAATCCCGTTCGTCGTGACCGCCTTTATACTGAATTTTATCTGTCAAATCTATAATAATTTTAAGTTTTAAATGAAATTTGATGAGGTATAATAAAATTGTGACACATATTTCATAGCATGAAATGAATTTAACAAATTATTATTATATTTGTTGTATCTAATGTAGCCTGTTACAGTCATGAGTCTGCAGTGGTTTAATTATTTTATATTACTTTGCTGCCAGACATAATTAAGGGAAATGTGACAACACAAGGTTTTAGTATCAACGTTTCCTTTCCCTGGAGAAGTATCCCTCTATATACATATTTTCGTCATGCTGAACTGTGATTGGCATGGCTGTCAAAAAGCTGTGGGGCATGTAGTTTCCCATCCGGAGAGGATAATGAATTCTCAACATGTCCTCTGATGTATACTGTAGTTCGGCCAGCCTGGATTGCACGTAGTGCTATTGGACTTGTGTGAACCAAAATAGCATGCGAGTCCGGACTCTCCCACTGGTGCACGCCGGTGTGGTCGTAGCACTTGCACCATTAAAATAGTGCCCCATGTGTCCATGTCAGTAACCCAAGAACTACTGAGCCAATCCATCTGAAAAACTTTCACAATGTGCTGTCCTCCACCTGATAATCTGGGCTCAGCTTTTTAAAATGATGTACCATTGCGAGGACCATCTTTGACATTGAGGCTTCTATACCTATGTAATCCTGTACTAAAAAGGACCAACGCTCACTAACGCTACTAATCCGCATGAAACAGCCGGGATTGCTTGGGTCAACTGCATCAGTTGGGAAGAACTACATATTTCCAAAGTTTTCATATATTATATTCTATTGTCACCTTCTAAATAAAACTGGACACAAACATCAAGTGAAACAATCAAATCTTTGCCTCTTCTAAATGTTGTTTTTCTGTATGCAGCACCAGATCCAAAATAAATGATGTTGATCTGTTTTCATGTCGAATAGTAATTCGTAATTAGTCATGCAGATTCGAGCATTTGGGGAACATTCCAAAATAACACAATGAAAGGGTTTGGGGTGGAATGATTCAGTGCAACAGTCAGACGTACAACCCTAATGATCGTTTTCTGGTGCCTCTTTCTCAATGGTTTGTTTCATGTGTAGGCGGGGCTGCGCAGGAAAAATCACATGGAGCCATCTATCGCACAACAGAGTGCTATGCTTATGTGTTTGCGTCGGCACGGAGCCTACTGGTATGAAGCGCTGGAGCCGAGGATCTACCAAGGAGACATGAATGATTTTGGTGCCCATGTTCTCATCACTTGACCAGCAGGATAATCTACCAAATCGTGGTGTGTTCCTGTGAGTCCCGTATTATCCAGTTGCTCAAGAGCCTTGTTCATTTCAGTGTGAGAGTGATCTATTCTGTGTGGGGGTGAGCGAAAGAGAAGGACTGGCAGCATACTCCAAAACAAGTCCATTTTGCTGTATTTGTGATGCATTAAGTCTGAGATTCACTTGCTTGGGGTTTCTGCCTTCCTTCTTCAGTCTATTAACAGGTGTAATGATATTGGCTTTCTGAGAAATCGTGACCAAACTGATTGATGAAGTGTGTTTCTGCCACGTCTCCACAGTTTGTCATTGTACTCAGAGAATCATTTGAAAAAGGTTTTTTTAGCTATCACAGGATGTTATAACTACAACACTAAAGTGGTACTTATAGAACAAAAGAGCGCCCAAAGACCCAAAGTGCCCATCGAGAAACTTTCTAACAATGACATGAAGTTATGGTATTTTGTTTCACTATTATGTTTTTGTAGTTTTACTGTATTGAGGTTTCTTGTGAAAACAAGATATTCTGATATGTTGTTTTAATGTAAATGATCTTAAAGTGCATCCGGGACTGTAGGTAGTCCTCCAGTCTGCAGAGGTTGGTGGCAGCTTCGGCGTGGCAGCCACCGTAAAACACCTTGCAAAGTACAACACCAGAAGGGAAGATATCTTGGTTCTGCACCCCAGGGAATTCCTCTACTGCTGAGGATGGCAGGCTGGAGGATGGAGATGGGGAAAGCCATTTGGATCCTCATTCCTGGAATAAACTACCAGAGAGCACCAAGGGCCCACATCCCTGGTGCGGGGATGAGTGGTACCAGTGGTACCTAAAGATCTTCCAGTGAGACAAAGGCATCCAGCCGCCACTTTAGGCCACTGGTTATCACCCAAGTCTTACTACCATACAGTAAGTAGGAAGTACCAGGACCATGAAGACGTGGACCTTTGTTCTCTTGCAAATGTGTTGACATCGCCAAACGCCTCAGTCCAGAGACCTCATGACTCCACAAGCTCTCCACAGCCATCTTAAAGGCCGAGGACCCACGATTCAGTTTAAATCCTGCGTACTGCCATCTACTCTGTGTCCAAGACTTAATCTGGTGCGACTTCAAGATCAAACGGTTTCCTTGGAATTTGCACACTATCTAGGTGGAGGATTTGATCATCAAAGAAATATGTAATAAGACTGCTTGTGTGGGTTGTAGTGCTAATAACGGTATAATATCAGTTTACGTTCAGTAAAGGATGTGCTGCTCATTTGGGCAGCACTGGCACTCATGTGAAGAACATATTGCTGGTGTTTCCACTCTTACTTGAAATGATCATTTTGATAGACATTGCAACGAGCACTGTTGCGAAATGAAGCAGCACTTTGGACCACTTTACTGTGTCCACCATGACTCCATCTTGTTTCACGTTTCCAGCAGTGTAGAGACACATGCAAATGCAATTTCACCTCATGATGCATGAGTTTTTGCAATGATGAACTGACGGAAAAACATTATGGCATTAATAAAAGGGTTTGTTAAGCTTGGAGATGTATGATTCTGATTAGTACAGTGGATAACCATAACAATTGTGCATTTTATGATACAAGCATGAAATTTCTACCACAGTTAGTACATACCATACGGTTTATTGTCAGATGTGGAGGCAAGTTGGATTTGACCTCTGAGGACCATGAGGGGTCAATGAAGGATTACACAGAGGTTGACGTTTAAAAATCCTCCAATCATATTGAAACATATACCATATTATTCTCAGATCATAAAGATTCTAAAAAGGTATAGTTTGGACTATCTATGACTGAATGTTATGGAGTTATGGGGCAAAAACAGCAAAAATGGTGACAAAGGTCAATTTCAGTTTGTACAAGGGTCAAAAGTTAAAGTTGCTACAATTTTGTTAAAAAGTGATACAAATTTCTGGTTGAGCTAATATGGTTTTAAAAAGGAATAGTTTGCACCATCTGTTA
>OMMV01185750.1:0-12370 GCA_900302635.1 Chatrabus melanurus | reverse complement strand
ATACGTATGGGCGTACTTGTCAGTTGTCAAGCTTAATAAACAAAAGACAAGTGTTAACTGACGTGTGACGTGTACGGTATGTCGAAATTTTTGGCGCGATTCTGTTGTTCCCGTATATACGGCGCATCCCAACTTTTCATATTTCCCGACGTAAAAAAAAGTGCGCCATATACACGGAACTTTACGGTATACAGTTTTTGGTCTCCTTAAATATTTATATTTATATATTTCCCAAGTTTGTATCTAAACCTTTTTTTCAGGAGGTCGGTGAGCGACGATTTCAAATGACTAAGTGGAGCGGAGGCTGAAAATGGCAACCACCAAAAAAGTATGGAGGCCGAAAATGTTTTTATGTCAAAGGCAGATGGGAGGCCGATTTTATTCCCAAAAAAGTATGGAGGCCAAATTTTTTTTTTTTAACACTATGGTTGAGGGTTCACCTTATATAATCAAATTAATTTTATTGATATAGTAATAATCACAGTGTACTGTATTGACAGCTCAGGAGGACAAAGGAATCGACCCATCAACCTTTCAGTTTGCGTAAAACCTGTTGAGCCACAGTCGCTGAATGTTGCTGCTTGAGTTTTGTGTAGTTAATTCTATTTTATTTGATGAATGAATTACATAAAATTTTTTTAACCATTTTTCTCTAAGACGATTCTCACTGGGGGAAAAAAAGACTATTTTAACTTAAACAAGTTAGTGTTCGGGCTGCCTTAAAATTTTAAGTTGACTAAACTTGAAAAGATAAGTTGAGGTAACTTTTATAACGATTCAACCATTACAACACAGAATCACGTCTTGTTGTGTCATAGTCATGAATGATTGAATGATTAATCTGTGGATCTGTGCCGAGCCACACGTATGACAGAAAAAAATTCCCTGGTCATTTCATATCGCTCTCATGTTCAGACCATTTCATCACATGTGTTTCTCACATTGTCATGACCACTTCATTTTGTGTGGTGGAGCTGGCTTGGTCCCCCCCACCGCCCGCCCCCCAAACTTTGGTGCACCTTTTTTTGTGATACATGTGTCAATCAGCACAAATCCATACATGAATCATTCGTGTCTATGACATGAAAAGATGTGATACGCTGCTGCAATGGTTAAAACATTATAAAAGTTACATTAACTTGTCTTTTCAAGCTTAGTCAACTTAATATATTAAGGCAGCTAGAACAACTTTTTTAAACTAAAATAGTCTTTTTTACAGTCTCGCCACTGTTGCCAATGTGTTTGCTCAGGGGGTGGCTAAGGTTACACCTTCCTCTTGTTGAAGCGCCTTGGGGCGACTTATGTTGTGATTTGGCGCTGTATAAATTGAATTGACACTGCTGTCATTTTGGGAAGCTATTAAAAGTGATTTACTTATTTTCTTTTTTCTGTTATTTGTTTTGCTTGTATTTTTTTATGGAAGCAGAATCAGAGGGTATAATATATCCTATATTAAACAACCAAATGGAAATGGCATCAGTAATCATTTTTGTGATGAAGTCATCCTGTTTGGCAACAGTGGCTCAGATTTTAGATCAGGTTGTTAGTATAGTAAAAGGTCAAAGGTAATCAATTCCTGCCAACTTCTGCATATCACAGTGTCCTTGATCAAAAGATTAAACAAAATTGCTACCAGTCTCAAAAACTGGAGTTAAGTCAGCCACACGCTTCAGTATGATACGATGCAATCGTGCTGTAGCAACGTAACGCAATACCACATACACATATTTCAGAAGAAATGCAGAACACAGTGCACACATTCCAGTGTGTGGCGCCATCCGCGCAGCAAATTAGAAGCAGGAGCGGTGCAGAGCTGCACAGCCTGTCCCATCTGTGGTGGAAGCAGTCGATGCAGAGCTGGAGTGAGAGACAAATTAATATGGAATGAGGCCATGTTTTAGTGAGCACTAATAACTACTGTGTGCCTCAAGATGTAATTATTCCCCACGTTTCATTAGTTCACGTGCAGATGATAAGCATCTGTGCTGTGTCAAGATGCCAAGCATGTACGCAGACTTTGGGTAGAAAATAACACCCTGCATGATAGACGGCATTTTTTGGGTGTTTATGTGGATAATAACAAACACTGACATACATTTATTGAGCACAGAATAGATTTTGTTTGCTCAGAGAGAAACATGCGTGTAAGCCAGCATCTTGCCTTTTCCAATGGCCACATGCGCTGCCAAAATTAATACATAGTAAAGAATTTATGTCATGTGCTTTAATCAAACCGTGGGAACAATTTATATGTTGTGCACAGGCAATAGCATTATATGTATATATATATATATATATATATATTTATTTTTTTTCCTCCCTAAACTCTGGAGCTCCGTGCATCCTGGACACTTTGTATCGAAGGTGCAAATTTTTTTCTTTTTCTTTTTTCAGCTGCTCCTGTTCCGGGTTTCAACAGCAGAAACATCGCCACCTCACTCAAATTTATTATTGAAGTCCGGTGTATCTATAACACTGACGGAGGAGTGAGTGTATCGTCATGTCTGTCCAAGTGCAAGTGTTTGTCTAGCTGTATGTGTGTGTGTGTAGCCTGCCTGTGTGCATGTGTGTCTGTGCTAAGTGTCTCTCTGTTTGTAATAACACATATGTAACAACAAGCCAGCATGCTATTAAGTTATACGTCAAATACTGGTAGCATTGCAGCAAATGTGAACATGGTCAAACTCCTGTGTTGCGGTCTCATCTCACCAGGACGCACGTTCGTAACAGCTGCTCCGCACACGTTGCAATAGAGCACGCGTTTCTGTACGATCCTGCCATAATGCACATTCGTATCGCACCATTGTGTCATGTGTAGTTGGCTTTAGTGTGACAAAAAAAATTTGGCACTAAAGACCAATTGGCCAAAAGTGAAAAAGCACTAAGACCCTGTGTGGAAATGATACACGAGTGTTTTTTTTATTATTATTTTTGATTGTACTAAATATTACAAATGAGTTGCAGGAATGTTATGAATGATTGGTATTAGGTTTAATACATCAAATTGTTGTGTTCCATCCCATGTCTGGGGTCCTCAGTGTTAAATGCGGTCGTTTTTGAGCACGTTTCCTTTATTTCGTACTTCAGCCAATGTTTGAGTTCTGCTTTAGTTTTCTTAGTCACGTTTCTGTTTCGTTTTGCCTTTGCCTTTCTTTAGTTATAATTTGATTATTTTGTCATTGGTTTTGTGTTGTTTTTACTCAGTTTCTGTGTCCACTGCGTCTGTCACTTGTCTGTGTGATCTTGTGGGTGTGTCTCTGTCACTGCGCACGGCTGATCTCACTTCACAATCACTGCACCTGTCACTCGTTTCTGTCGTTACGTGTTCACTATTGAAGTTGGTCACAATTTGCTGTTTGTTTGCTGGATTATTCTGGTTCCTTCGCCCGCTCCTCTTGGCTGTTTGTTTGGTTCCGCCCGTCTAGTCCGTTTTCACCCAGCGTTCCTCTTTCACCTGCCCAGTTTTCTTTTATTCCCTCCCGCTGTGACTCCGACTCTTGACCCCATCCTCTGGACCCTGGATTCTGGACATCTCCGTTTGTCATCATTTCATCTGTTGGAAATAAATCATTTATTTTTGTTTCATCCCATCTCCGTTTATTGTCTGCATTTTTGGATTCATCTTTAGTTCACCACAACACAAATGTAATAAATTAATTGAACACAATTCAGCAAAGTTTAATGTAGTTCATTAGAATAATTTTGCATACTTGAATTATTTGAGTTATCTAAACTTAAAGGGTTCAAGGGAATTGGTTTCTTCATATTATTTGAGTTGAAGTAAACTCATTGGGTTTTAAAGTGTGCAGGATTTGCCTTGTTGTGAGTTAGGGTCCAAGTTCCACAATAAATGTCACAAGAAAAAAACAGGAATACTTCAGTGGGGTGCCTTTACCACTGAACATAAAGCTTTATTAACATGGAAATCAGGTTTTCCATTGGGTGAAGTTAAGAGAATTGTTTCCATCATGAAAAAAAAAACTCAGCTTTTTTTGCTCATCCACAAAATGTTCATAAGAAAAAGAAATGTTATTTTTTAATCCCATACTTTTCTGCTTTGAATTCAGCCAGTCACTTGCAGTAATTGTCAAATTTATGAACAAGTGTTCAATGACAATGATTGTCACTTTGATAACCAAAGAAAATGAATTGTAATTTTTAAAAATCAAGTGTTTTCTTGAAAATGTATAAATTGAAACATTGAGTATTTGGACATGTATCAGTTTTAAAGAAATTGTGACTTTGGCCTGGTCCTTTGATTATTGATTAAAAATGGTTTGGAATTGACAGAATCGCTGCACTCTTCAGATAACGCTACTGAAAAAGTGTAGGACTTGATACATGGTCAAAAGCTATGTCCAACCTATCATAAAAGTTGGTGTAAAGCTGGTTCAAGGGCTGCAGGTCCAAGTCCGCTCGATGTGATCTGGCGAGGACACTGGATATGTGTGCGTGACGACTGTGGAGCATCTTGATTTTCATTTCCAACAGGTTTCAGCTTGCCCACTGTGTGCACAAGAGCCACACCTCAGGCGCCGCTCGAGTATGTGAAGGTGTCAGAAAAACAGACCGTGAAAAGATCCGCAGGTCGTCGTATTGACATCATACCAGCAACATTAAATAAGTAACAACTCCGATTCGCCCGTGAGCCGCATCACTTCAGCAACGCAGCTGTCACGGTAATTCAACACATCTGGTGTGCAAGACGTCAGAGACCGTGCACTTACAGAAAAAAAAAAAAAATCTTTCACAGCCCCCCCCACCAGGTATTTCCTGCTGAAAGGGACATCTGTATCGCTATGCCACTGGCCGCCCCTAACACCCAGTCCTCTAAATTACACTGCCACTTGTGCTCATGTGAGCTTGTTGGTCTAAAAATGAGGTGTGGTCAGGTGCAGAGATGGGGCATTGATATTGTCTGTCACCAGAAAGCGTTTGCACCTTAGGGGACAAAAAACCTGGTCTAAAGTCCAGCACTGCTTAGGGCTGCACAAAGAGCGCAACAGTCAGATGCGCCTTACATAAGACGTTTCACAACACACATACACTCTGCTTGTCTGCACATATTGCCAGTCACCTGCAATGGATTCATATTAATATGACGGTGTGTTATGGCTACTGTAGAAAATCAATATCAATATCTCTCTCTCTCTCTCATCTAAAACAAAGAAAAAAGCTGCCTCATTGCTTCACCTCAGGGAGCTTTGGTGTCTGCTGTCCACTGTGACAGGTTGGTGCTAATCTGTTAAAATGCCAGAAATCCTTTCACTTGCGACCACTTTTTTGACACCACAGCACCGTGTGCCTGGCGCAGTCCAGTTTAAAAGGAAGGACAGGTGCGAATCTGATTTGATTTTGATATTTTGATTTGATTATATTTGGACTACAGGACACCAATGAATAATGAACACAATAAATCCAACCCCTTTGTGCACAGCATCTGGCTTTGTGCCCGTATCTCCCACCGCTTAAAGAACAAAGTCCACTTGACATACTCCAAATGGACTTGCGTACTCTGTGCAACTCGTTTTTGCATCTGCCATCAAAATAGGTCCCTTAAGATCCAGTCCACGACTGAACAAAAAAATATTTGAATGGCATGCAATAGGCATTTTAAGACTGGCTTCCTTGACAGAGCGGTAAGTTCTCACTTTTTCACTGCACTCAGTGAAGTGCCAAATCAAGTTGTTCCACTCTAATGAGAGTCATTCATACTGTGAGAGTGTAAACTCTATGGGACCAAATGTAGTCCCAGCAGAGCAAATTTTACTGTTCAGTACCAGTACAGTAAAAATATCACAAGCAATATATCTTGTAAGTAATCATAAAATGTAACAACACATTAATAACAAGAGCACTCAAAGAGCGCCAAGGTTTTAACATTTGTCACCTGCAAACTCAATTAGTGAACATGAAGAATAACTTTGATTGGCATATATAATTTATACGACTGTAAAAACAAACCACGAGACATTAAAATCATTTTGCTCCTTTAATTTCTAATTTATTAATATTTAATTTATTTGTTTATATTCTCCATTATAATCAGCAGGGATTACACAACTATTAGAACTATACTACAAGTACTGACATCAAATCAGGTGCTGAGCTATTGGAGATAGCTCAAATCCATTGACAGCATTCTCCCAGCTCCATTTTGGTAGTGATTGAACATTTCTATCTCTATTAGATACCTTACAACAGCGTCTTACATACCAGCACCTGGAATTTTTACATTTTGATCCAATGGATCCAGAGCACTTTCTGGATCTGGATAGAACTTTACCCACTTATAGCTATTACCATCTTACATAAGCATGACAAGATTCATCCTGATTTGTTGAGATGTCGCCGAGATGTACACATCTGAACATGTTAAATGGGATTTCCAATGTTAAATTGCTGCCAAATCCTTACTTGGGATCAGATCTGGATGAAACTTGGTCTCATAGTTGAGGATCTGACCCTGCCCTGCCAAATTTCATTCAAATCCCATGAATCAAAGACAGGGAGAGACATGCAGCAAACGTGGCCCAGGCCGGGATTCGAACCTGAGGACACTGCAGACTGCATTCTGCAGCACATGGTACGCGCCTTATCCTCTCAACCACAAGCACCCTGTAAATCCAATGAGTTTTGACAGAGATATGATTTTTAAATTTTTTTTAATTTCGCCCATTATAAAAGATTGGGATTTTTTGAATTTTTGATCATTTTTTGTGACATCATCAGTGCGTAGATTCTTACCAAAATTTAATGGGAACATCCTTGGGAGATCACCTCCCCATCATAAAAAATTCATGTTAATCTCTCAAAAACTGTAGATAGGAAATTGTTCACAGGCAAATAAATAAACAAACCAACCAACCAACAAACCTACGCTGATGAAAACACAACCTTTTAGCGGAGGTAACTGCACTATGCAATATTAAGATTCAGAAAAATGCAGTTCGAGTTCATTTAGCGCTACTGCAGGTGCCCAAGTGATACGCATGTATTTCCTTTTCAACAGTTTGTGGAAAAAGGTTTCAAAAAGTTTCCTCTTATTCAACTCAATTTTCAGAAGTGCATGAGTAGAGCACTCAAAGGCTTTATTACCGACGATGTTTTATTGTGTCTAAGGTTGTAAAAAAGTAAATGTGTCCTTGACATTGAGGTCTGTGTATTATTTCATGAGAAATGGAAAAAAAAATAAATAATGACAACAAAAAGTCTGATAATGTTCACAAAAGTGACAATTCCCGGTATCCTGCCCTCGATCTGGATCTGCACCAAAGTGTAATTGGTTCTTCCTCGGTGAGTCTGTTTTTGAGTAATCCTGATGATAATCAAACATGCTTTTTGCCAGAGGCAGTAATCTCAGTATGTCAGCAGGATTCATCAGCACAAACGTGTCAATTTGTACAAGTTAAACTCTTCCTGATGGTCCCTGTAAGACTCTTACAACTGGACGAAAAACTGTATAAATCTGGGACAGGAAACACAAAACGGAAACATTCAGTTGATCCAGCTGTTTCCCCCTCTTTTCTCTCTCTCTCTCTCTCGTACCCCTTCTCACATATCAAGTGTCTGGTGTAAAGAAGATGAGGAGGCGGAGGAGGAGGAGTGTTCAAACAGGTGTCTGCCTGTCCCAGCCGTATGTCGGTTGGTCTGCTGCAGGTTTTATCTCATGCTCCCAGCTGCTCTCTCACTCGCTCTCTCTCTCTCTCTGCACAGCCATTTGTCCATCCGTCACAAGAATTAGGCCTAATCCAGAAGAATTTCCACATATCATAAAGATGTGTATGTGTAAGTGTGCGATGCCCTTAGAGTGTGTGTTTGTGTGTGTGTGTGGAGGGGGGGGGTTGTAATCCGACCGTTCGGCCACCTGCAGCAGGCGGCTGAGAAACTCCAACAAACTGAGAACTCTCTCTGAGTATTTCTCTCTCTCCGTTATTGTCCTGACTGCCAAAGCAACTCACAGAATGTGCAGAAGATGAGATAGACAAAATAATAGGACAATGGGAGGCACATGGGAGACATTGGCCTAGGTTTCTTGCGTCTTCTTTGTAACAAAGTCCTTCTGTTCCACTCTACCATGAAGCTGTGACTGGTGAAGAAACAGACAAACGCTGCGCAGTGCACGGTTCCTCCAGTCACAGCCACTGAAGCTTGTAACTCCTTCAGTGTTGTCATGGGTGTTTTGGTGGCTTCCCTCACTAGGCTCTTGCACGGTTACTCACTTTTTGAGGATGGCATACTCCAGACAGATTTGCCATACTGTGTCTATTTATTAATAACACGGGTCAAAACTTGGAATCATACTTTAAAACAGATCCCCAAAATAACAGATGAATGAAAGAAACGCAACATATACGTCTGCATACATTCAAGTAAAGATTTTCATACGAATGAACATGTGAATACATATGCACATAATTTAAACATTGAATCGACTCATACATTAATTGGCATTGTAATGAATGTACATCAACAATAATCATATTCACTGACAAATTATAACTAATAGTAGCTCTAAAGGTGTTTATAAATTAAAAAAGAACCAAGATTATCTGCTTGTGTTCTTTATTTTGTTACACCAAGACAATATTTTCAGTTAATTATTTATCTATAAATGCTGGCTTATATCATCACTTAAATATATAAAGGCACTGTTATTGTATTACAAAGCTAATAATGACTTATTTCATTATAAACCATAATTAGTGTAATTTATACGCTATAAACTGGATGGTTGTGTTCAAACAGGTTGTCATCCAGGACCCAAGGCGGGTTGGTATTATTCTGTCGGTTTCTGGTGGCACTCACCTGAGTGCTGCTTCAGTTCGTGATCACTCCATCCTGTCTCTTGTCTTTTCTGTTTCTGTTTGCAGTTTCTGTTGAGTCCCCAGTTTTCATTCCGTCTTTGTGGGTTCATTGCTGGTTTTCATACCGCAGAGGGTTTGGTGGGGGGGGGGTAACAGATAATTGGTGTCAAATTAGTAAAGACAACAGATTAAGACGAATGATGGCCCATTTGAAAGCTTGCGAGGAATTGAATTAAGAGGCAATATTAATGGTTGTTATTGGCTTACTTGTTGCAAAATAAACTTAAATGAGATTGTTCAGTTTTGGGGGGCAATGTGGTGATCAACATGACCTGCTGGCTACTGTCTGTGGCTGACGGACAACATAAAATGACCTCGTAGCTGCTCATTTGCAACAATTGTGGGTGGAGTTATACTTCACCCGACAGATGGACATACATACAACATCATGAAACTGAAGCGGCGGATCGGCAACACCATTCCAAGGAGGCGTTCTTTGCAAACCTGGACCAACTGGCTTTTTATATCAAAATTGATTTTAAAAAACTCCAACAGATTTTCAGTGACTTTGAAATGTTATTATAATCATCCCCTGACTTGTCTAAAGAAAAAACCTTGGCCCTGCACCATATCGCCAAAATGCCGTAGCTGACATTCCCTCACAATGAAATTGATATCAAAGACATCCAGCCGTCGCCTTAGGTCACCGATGAGCGTCCAAGTCTCACAACCATATAGTATGACAGGAAGCACCAGAACCCTAAAGACTTGGACCTTCATTCTCCTGCAAACGTCGGCATCGCCAAAGACCTCTGTTCAGCAACCTCATGACTCCATAAGCTCTCCCCAGGTGCCTCTTGATCTCAAAGTTCGAAGACCCAGATACATGAATGTCACTGCAGAGATGATGTCGCCACAAGTTCGACACTTGTATTACAGTAACACTTGTGATACTCTGCTGAGGACTCTTCTGTTCTGTCCCTCTGTCTCCAGTGGTCTTTTGCAGCTGTACTCAGCTCTTGTTATACACGGGTTCAGTTATGTCCCCGTACTGGTTTGGTTCTGCTCGGTCCTGCAGTCTTGGTCTGTCTGATGCTCTCTCATCTCACTGAAGAACTATACAGACATTAGTTTCCCTAATTAATGGCACATGCGGTTGCTTCGTGCTTCTGATGCTACACACCTGTTGAGGTCATAGACAGGTGTAGGTTTCCATTCATCGTCTGCAGGATATACCAGATGAGTAAAGTTTTCTGACAGACTGTGGTGTTATGATGATTGAAGCACAAACTGCAGCAGGACGCTGCAGGCAGGAGCAGCAAAAATACCTCTTCTACCCAGACTGATTCCCGACACTCTTCTTACACAGCAATACTGCCATCTAGTGTACAAAATGAATATTAACATAATTCACACGACAGGCAAACAATAAATTATGGCTAATTTTACATTATTGCAAATGTATTTCTGTGTTTCATGTGATTTTGGAAGAAGAGAATAAATACCCGTTACGTGAGCTCTGCAGTACATGTGTGCAGAATTTGTTAATTTTTGCATGACTAATGATGAAACAGCAAAACCTTGAAAATTCTAGCAACATAAACCTAAGATGTTTGCTGTTAAAGAAAAACAGTCAAGTGTTTCAAATGGTGTGATTGACAGTTATTACACCTGTATTAAATGAGCATTCAAAAAAGAAGAAGAAACTGATTACAATGTGGTGTGAGTGGGACTGTGAGTGTGTTTGTCTGTCTATATGTGTGGCCCTGCGATAGACTGACAACCTGTCCAAGATTTACCCGGCCTCTTGCCCAATGATAGGCTCCAGCCCCCCCGAGACCTTTAATTATGTACGTGCTAGTGCATGTACAGACCCTGCACTGATGCATCATTTGATAGGGATGCATATTCTCAAACCGTCCAGCAGGTGCCGGCATTCGCGAGGTGGAAGCACAGCATGATGTGTTCCTTTTCCTGAACAATGTTCAAAAGTGTGCTCAAAAGGTGTTTCGAAGGTTTCAAAATGAATTAACTTTGAATATAGACCGACGCCTGAAACACACTGCATGAGTTACGTGCGCGTCACTTCTGACACGCTCGCCTGCTGCGTGTGACCCGTCTGTGTGTGTGTGTGTATGTATTTACACCGGGTTGCATTTCAGCTGCGTTTGTGTTGCGTTGCTGTTCAGTCTTTCTACATCATTTGTCTTTGACCACGGCTTCATTCCACACTGTATCTTCTGTGACCGTTTTTTGGAAGAGATTTTTATAGAGCGCAATCAGTTCAGGATTTTGTGTGCATGTGGCTTTTTATTTATTTTTTATTTAATTAACTGGCTTGTGTAGCTGATCGGGCCGTCAACTGACAGCACCTCCCTGAAAGCACACGTCATATTCAATGTGTTATAATATATACACTTAAAAATATAAATATATATAGACTCACCATCAGCTTTTCCTTTGGTAGATTTTTTATAATCCAGATCCTGTGGGTCACAGAGCTCCGTGCGAGGTTAGTTGAGGAGCGTTCGGAAAAGTGGAGCAGAAAGTGACTTCTTGTAACCAGACAGCAGTCATATGACTTTTTTCAATCACTGAAATGGTTTTAAGAAAAAAAATAGAGATGGAAAATTCGAAATACAATTTTATTTTTGTGAGTTCTTCCCCAGTCATAGAAAGTGCAGTAAAAGGTATCAACTATTTAATGTTACCGCTACAATGTAAAAATGACTGTCTACACATCATTTTTCTATTTTTCGCTGCGTGCCACGAGCAGCATGCGTGAAAAATAGGCACCAGATGTATTCTCTAGAATAGGGCAGAAGCAGTGATGCGAGACTTGTATCTGGAACGTTTTCCTCATGCAAGCGGCATGCAAGGTGCAATCTGTTAATATGGGCGGCAAAACGAAAATCAACAATGCAGCAGTGACGCACACGCAACTCATGCAGTGTGTTTCAGGCCCGACATGGCAGGAAACAATGACAAGCCAAGAACTTGGAATGGAAGCTGTCCTGGGAGAAAAAGGAATGGAAAGGGATATTATACCACCATTGATCTTCTTTAAAGACTCTGGGTTAATATGTTAGGTCGGGGAGCATATATATATATTTATATATATATTTTTTTGCAGTGTTTTTGATGTTAGATGAAATGAGCACCACTGGAAAATAAAACAATAACCTGATGTGGATCTTGAGCTCATGTCTCCTTTCCTGTGCGTAGCACGGGCTTATGTTCCTAGTATAAATAAAACCATCAGCCGCCTCCTGTACATGGATGACATCAAGCTGTACGCCAGGAGTGAGCAAGACATCAACTCACTGATCCTCCTCACCAGGATCTACAGCGAGGATATAGGGATGTCATACAGACTGGATAAGTGTGGACGAATGGTGGCAAAGAGCGGGAAGGTGATCCGGACTGAGGGGGTGGAGGTGCCAGAAGGCAGGATTGCAGACATACAGGACAGCTACAAGTAATCTGGGTATCCCACAGGCCAATGGGAACCACGATGAAGATGCAAGACAGTCAGCCACAGCCAAATACCTCCAGAAGGTAAG
>OMMV01185746.1:0-13673 GCA_900302635.1 Chatrabus melanurus | reverse complement strand
ATCTGACTGGTAACAGTGTATAAACTGGGATTCACGATGTATTTTTAACATATTTTCAATAGTACCATTAGGCATGTTGTATGCTCGGACACAATTGACGAAAAATTGACTTTTGTCATATCTCTGCTTCTAATTAACCTGGAATCACAATTTTGGAGTCTAAAGTAACATTTTTGGAAAACTATGTATGACCAGAATTGGGAAATCCAAGATGGCAGCCACGAAATAGCAATTTCCGTTAGATTTTTCACTTCTATCATAATTATTACATGCAAAGCCTGTTATTGGATTTCAAACTCTCATTTATTGACAGCATCAGTTCACCACACATGATCAGGACAAATCGATTAATTGTTACAATGTGATAATGTTTTGAGTCCAGCAAAAGGCAGAGACTGGCTCACTTCAATCATCCAGCACGTCCCATTCATACATTATCATCACATTGTCTCAGGAGTATAGTAGTACTACAGAGCAAACGCTTCGTGCATCCCAGTTTATACACTGTTACCAGACAGATTTGCATATTGGACATAAATGGACATCAAAAAAAGTAGTTTTGCTCTGACATGATCATGGGGAAGATGTTGGGCCGGCGGCATAATATGTATGTATGTATATATCCAGCAGAGTCCAACGCTCTGAGTGTACAATTGGTGAAAAGATGGATGCTGAGAATTATTGAGCATCACAGCCACAGTGCAAGATCACACAAGGAGCATCCATGAGCAGATCAGGAAGATGGCATATACTGATAGGTAGAAAACAACCAGCCATCACGACAAGGGTCAGAAGAGAGCAGTAGTGATAGACATAGCAATCCCAAGTGAAAGCAATATAAGGAAGGAAATCCATAAGAAGATCGAGAATTACCAACGGCTAAAAGAGGAACTGGAATAGATGTGAAAGATTAAAAGTGGTCCCAGCAGCAATAGGAGCACAAGCAGCTATAAGCCATAAACTGAGGTCTCTGTAGAGAAGAGTGGAGTCCTGAGGTCACCAGCGGTTAGTACAGTATAATAGAATAGCTCAAACTTATGTCTTGATATGTACTGTTTCAATGCCCCCTCCAAAGGCCAATTTACATATTTGTCTTTTATTTAAGCAAACAAATCATACTGATATATATCTATATATAGATATATATAGATATATATCACATACACACACGCATACGAAAGTTATTATGAAAAAAGTGAGTAATTTACCAGATAGAAAGACCACATATTTGTTAGATAAAGGCTCACAAAGGGTAGTTGACATTTTCCTTTGCAGTTGAATATAATTATGAATTGAATACATTGTACTTCATTTTACGAATTTGTCAAACTAAACATGAAAGACATTATATGGCTTGTAGGATCCCGCGATAGGTATTCACCATTGTTTTCGACGCATTGATGAAAACTTCCAACTATACACTTCACACTTGTCCTATCAGCGACATCACGCCGTGCACGTTTTTTTTTTTGATGTTCTCAGTTTAAAAAGCAGACAAATGTCAAATACACTGAATCTTAGCGTTGACTTTGTTGACTGCAATTAAGACCTCATCTCTTTTCCAGTAACTGTGCTTAGACATGTTCATAACACTGTACCCTTGAGCTGCTGGTTCTGAAAGCAATGGACCACTTAAGAGACCTTGACAGCTACTCGTTGTTTCCCGGGAGAACAGGTCATTAATTTGGACTTGTTGTCTCTCTGTTGGAGGTCTGTGGCATCAATTAACAATCAGCAGCTCAAATCTCAGACAGCAATGATCCAAAGTTGATCGTTGCCTTGGTATCAAATTTTTTTTCCTGAATTATGAAAGACAGAAAATAATATGCACACAGCCAGGTTATGGAAGGGTCGTGTGTGTTTGAATCAGTATACATATTTTAGAAACACAGCTTCAGATCACTTCAGTCAGTAATGTGAACACAGCCGAAGCTATGAGCTGAAGGGTCTGACTTTTGTTATTTTACAAATCCATCTGTCCCAGTGATCTCTTCCTGCCACATCCCAAAGAAATAAAACACCAAAGAAGTCAGGGAATAATGTCTTCTTGCGTGCGATACAAGAAAATTTAGAAATTTCAAAGCTGATCCAACATGTTGACTGAAGTGTGCTGTGGTATGCACAAATCCTCCACAGAGAAATGCGATCATTTTCTCAGCAGAAACGGCAGCATCCACAGGTGTACTTATCACATCCTTCTCCCTCCATCAACGCTCTCATCTTAAATGTCTCTTTAGCGTGTACAGCTGCTTACGTCTGCCTTCTCGTCCGCAACTGTTTCTTTCACACGCTCGCTCTCTTCCACAAATGCACACTAAGTCTCTCAAATCTCCAAGGACCAATGTGTCAGTCAGAACCAGCGGTAACACCCGTCGCACAACACAGAGGAAACTCAATCAGGTCATCATTGACAAACCCCTCAAATGTTTTCATGGCACAAATGTGTACTATGATCGCAGAACATGTATGAAGATACTGTACACTAAAGACATTAGCATACACGCCTGAATAAGAGTAACTGATGGCATGAATTAATTTTCAAAAAAGCTTTTTTTTTTTATTATTGGATAAAATGCAAATCTGTGAAGTCCTACTTGATAACCAAATATGCGGCAGATGATTGTGGAGAGTTTATTTGGAGGAAAAAAAAAAAGAAAAAAAAAAAGAAGTTGGTAAAATCAATTCGGCGGCCTCAATTTCCCCGAGTAGATTTCCAAGTAAAACTAAACTTGTGAACATACAACCCCAAATCAGAAAAGGCTGGGATGATATGGAAAATGCAAAAAAAAAAACACAACAACAAACAAACAACTGCAGTGATCTTTCCATTTACTTTGACTTCTGTTTCACTGCAGACAGTGGGAGCCCAAGATATTTCATGTTTTGTGTGGCCAACTTCATTTCATTTGTTAATATACATCCATTCATGCATTTCAGGTCTGCAACATATTCCAAAAAAAGTTGGGACAGGGCAGTTTATTCTAAATATAAGGATTAAATCATCACTTTTACAGCCAGTTTTCTTGAGACAAGTCAGGGGATGGACTTATGAACGTTTCTAAGTCACTGAATATGTCTTGGACTTCATTTCCATCAGTCATTAAGAAATACAAACAGTATGGTACTGTGTGGTAAATCTGTGTCAAGCAGGCAGTTCTCAAAAATTGAGTGACCATGCTGGAAGGAGATTAGTGAGGGAAGCCACCAAAACACCTAGACAGCTCTGAAGGAGTTATAGGCTTCCGTGTTTGTGGTTGGTGAAACTGTGCAGTGAAAATACAGTGTGGACATTTCTTGCATCTCAGCATCATATAAATGATATAAATTTGATGCATATGTCATAATTTCATGTCATAATGTTAAAAAAAAAACAACTTCATGTTGGATGTAATATGATCCGTCCCACAATACCTGCTGACGGTGGCTTTAATGTTCGCCGCACAGCAGGAACGGGTGGACGTTTCTATGTGTGATGGACAGTAATGTGGACTTTATTTGTTCATTACACATTTTTAACTGGAATGCAGCTCCTGTTAGTCGCTTCAGAAGCCGGCAGTTTATGAATTGTGGAATATTTTTACGTCCAGACTGAACACCGTTTATTGTCACCTGTCTGACAGCTCGCGAGGTGACAGCGTGCCTCTAAAATGTAAGTTATATTCATGCATTTATCTTATTACTATGCCTGTATGTGACTATTATTATTGTTTCATTAAATACAGTGTGGACATTTCTTGTAATTGTGGGGGTTTGGAGGGACCCTGATGCCGGCATCTTCACAGGGGGGCGGACTGTACCATGTGCCACACAAATGGAGAACGGTTCAGGACGGGTTCCCGATGGGTTTGCGCCACTGCGACACCTGTGGGAGTATTTCGGGAGTGTCTGTGTTGCACGATGTTTTTGGGCATGTTCAAACTTCATGCGACACGTGTGCGCCGCCCTGCGATGCCCGCGACGGACGTGGGAATCCCCGCGGGTGTGCCGGGGCATTCTGGGGACTCCCTCGGGAATGCTGTTCGCATGTTGTCGCAGCCCAGTGTGATAGGCCCTTTATACAGCTTCATGATGAAGTGGTATAGAGTATGATTTTCTTTAAAAAAATCATGCAAAATTTCAGCTGCAGTTTGCCAGAAGGCACATGGGAAACCCGAGCCTAGAATTGAGCTGTTTTCTTGTTTTACAATCCTTCTCGACTCCACCCAAACATGAAACTGTAATTGCAGATGCAACAGGCAAATATTGCACCATTCTGCACTCACATCCACAGAAGCCTAGAATTCTTTCAGAGCTGTCATAGGTGTCTTGGTGGCTTCCCTCACTAGTCTCCTTCCAGCATGGTCACTCAATTTTTCTTCGAGAACTGCCTACTTGACACAGATTTACGAGACAGTACCACTCTGTTTGTATTTCTTAATGACTGATGTAAATGAAGTCCAAGATATAGTCAGTGACTTGGAAATGTTCATGTATCCACCGGATGACATTGTCTCAAGACTGTCTCAAGAAAACTGGCTGTAAAAGTGATGATTTAATCCTTATATTTAGAATAAATTGTCCCTGTCCCAACTATTTTTGGAATGTGTTGCAGGCCTTAAATGAAGAAATGGATGTATATTGACAAATGAAATAAAGTTGACTCCACAAAACATAAAATATCTTGGGTTCATATTGACTGCTATGACATCGAAGTCAAAGTAACTGTGGTGTATTTTTTGTTTTGTTGTTTTCGTATTTTCCATATCGTTCCAACTTTTTGCTGATCTGGGGTTGTACGTGCAAGTAGGCGTAAGTTGGGTTTTACTTCTAAAGTCCAGAAGTGCTGGAGGCGCTCTATAGTTATTCTGCTTTGCTTCCATTGCTAATCAGACCGAGCTATGTTTTAAAGGCTGGGTATTGTCTGATACCTTGCTGGTTTTATATACTTTCTGCCATGCAGGGTTTCATATACCTTCGTGTGATTTGTCTCTCCAGCTTTGTGTTGTAATTTTAGGACTTCTGGTTTTATACTTGGTTCTAGTTTTATACTTATTAAGTATATGGCTGTTCTCACTGTGAATATGGTCCTGGCTGCCGGCACGGCGTTAAACAACAACTCGCTGACTCACTCACTCACTCCATTGTTAAATATTGCTTGCATTATCCATCCATCAGCTTGACTACATTAGCGGGACAGAGTTGAAAGGATTTTTATAACAAACCAGCAAGCAACATATGAAAGCCAAACGCAGGTTTGTTTTGTTTTTACTTTTGTCTCCACAGGAAAATAATTTGTTGCTGCACAATACTGGAAATTCTGATAAGTATGTTATTGGCGTTCGTGAACTCAGTCACTGGCCCACGCTACACTTTTTGGCTGTGTGAGCAAAGATTAGCGTGGTCTGCTGTCAAAGTTAAACGGTGCACATCACTTGTCTCCACACAGGACTGTTGCAGCGTATCACATGCACACTGAAGCAGGAGAAAAATATCAAAATCTTTTTTTCCTCGAAGTGATTTATTTATATATATTTTTTTATTATTATTATCTTTTATAGGAATATCTTCTCAAATCATACAAACATGCATGTAGATTTAACAATTTATTGTCCAATTTGGTTTCAGTCTACTTCGTATTTTATTGGATCAACAAGGTCTCTGCGAGAGCTTGTGCCTGTCAAGGCTAACAGAGAGTGCCTCCATTACAGCTGAGCCAAACTACACTATGGCATATCTTCTGACCCACAGTATTCTGTGCAGTTTATTTCAGAAAAAAAAGAAGAAAAAAAAGAAACTCAAAGTAGCTTGCATCAAATCCTTCTGCTGCTCACGTTTCGTTACTTTTCAGGCCAGCTACAGCGCGGAAATTAAAAATAATGTCGTTTGTGAAAACAATGTGTCAAGCCAATCTGGGAGTTTTGTTTTGGACAATGAAATGTCATTGGATCCTGTTGCAGACCTCATACTGGTATCAGCGCCCACCTGTGTCTAAGTATGTATCAGAACCCCAGGTGGCGAGTGCATCGGATTCTACGAGGCTCGGAGCACAATGGTGCACTGGCTGCTCCGCTGTGGGGCCCTTGGTAGTTTCTCTAATAATCTACCCAGCATGTGTTTATCTTTGTTGGACCAGGTTGTGTGGAGGAGGCAGTCGGAAAACGAAGGCAGACAGAATCCTGACAGCCTGCATGTGACGAGCACGCAAAATCCAGAGGGACTGCCGGCTTTTGTGCGACTGTGTGCATCTGAGACAGAAGTGGCAGCAACACAAGTTATGCCAACATGAGTTATGGGTGGACTTATACAGACACAAAACATTTAATTGCCAAAAAAAAAAAAAAAAGCTCTCTCCAAGGCTTCATTGTGTCTAATGTGTTCAACGTTAATCTTACCCTTTGGGGACATTTGCTGTTGTGTTAATTACACACCACCAGGAGCCCTCATTAACACACATGCAGATATGCACACACACAAACACACGACGGTATATGTATAATTCACAATTGCCGTAGAGAACAGAAATGCAAGTTCAGTAAGACAGCCCAGCATGAGAAAAATAAATCTAATTAAGCATTTACAGAGAGTGGGGCCGTTTGGTAGCAGCCTAAGGTCAAACCATCTCCCACACCTTTAATGAAAAGTGCTCAAGTGTGCAGAGGGATTCACAAACCCGAGTGGCAGGCTTAGTCATCACAGCCTTGCAGAACCCTTTGCCTTCACTAGTTCCAATAGCGTAAAGCAAGCTGCAGCCCTTACACACACTTACACACTCGCACACAATAAATCAGACTCTTTGGACTGGCCACCTGTTACCTGACTTCTTATCGCCTGATGCTTCCCGGATTCTTTACATTTTTATTGTTTAGAGTGAAAAACTCTACCAAGGACAAGAACTTTCAATCTTGCCCCATGCTAAAAGAGAGAGAGAAAAATAAAACATACATCCATTCAATTCATTCATGGTGTGGAAATCCCTACTGCTATTAAACCAACCGATAAACCCATCAGCACACAGGTGAAAACATAACCTCCTTTGCAGAGATAATAAACTAAAACTAATACTTTTTTATGCGGCACCTTTGACTCATTTCCCAGATTACAAAAGTAGAGCGAATTGAAGCAGCATGTTTTGTGCCTAGAGTAGGACTCCTGGAGGGTAGACCACCCACGTCTATGCCAGAGTAATAGGATACACTGTGACCCTTATGAACCTGAGATTCTCCAGCTCGCACCTCACTGTGGGATCTCTAACTGCATTACGGGGCAGCTTCACACATCCAATTATATGTAGTCCATTATAGAAACCGCTATAGCACATTTGGAAAAAGATGCATAGCTTTTCCTTGGGATAAAATGTTCCAGATCGAGGGGAAAGTTATCTGGTGAGAGTTGGGAGTAGTTCCAAAATGAACTACCTTGGTATATGCACTAATAAGTATGGAAATGTAGATGAATCCATACAGTCATACATGTTTAGTTTAGACCCGGGGTCACAACCCTACTTCTGGAGATTGCCTGACCTGCATGTTTTCAAACTCTCCCTGTTCCATCCAACTATACTACTAAAGGACGGAACCAGGTTTCTCTCTGCCGCTATACGTTTTGCCATGTGAATACCTACAGTTCTATAATTGCACAGAGTGATAGTTGACATGTATATGATGTGTCAGAGGACATTTGTAGCCACCATTAACAACCCACTAATTACTTAATTACATATTTCTTTATTCTCCATGCTAAAAGCGGCTGCTGCCATCTCAGATTAACATCATTTCCGTCGATTTGCACACACGCATACCTCACCTCTCCGCATTGATCGCTACAAAATCCACTATAAAATCAGGCCATCTACACGCCCTGCGTCAACAGACAGCTTCGAAAGACTCCAACCATCAACTATACAGGTATTTATGGTGATCTTTCACACAGAAGGCATGGTTTCAGATGTTTATTTGCTGGAGCATAGTTTTGCATCAGGACTCGATCATCTTATAGGCCTAAATGTTGTCCATCCCAGTGACGTATTACGTGAGCTCAAACTATCAAACTTGATCAAGAGGCAGTGCGTTAGCATGGGCTTATGGTCTAGTAATTAAGTTGGGTGTGCGCAGCCAATCAAGAGTTAGGAAACACCAGATTTGACTAATCAATTGTGGTTGCAGCAGGTACACATGGAAAACAGACAAGGCAGGTGATCTCCAGCAGCAGGGCTGGTGGCCCCTGGCTCAGACAGTGGATAAAATAACAAACGGTCTCTGATTGTACTTTTAACCTCGACATAGGGCTACCAATATGTAGTCCTGCATTTGATTCCCAGTCACACTACCTGTCTGTATCCTTGGATAAGACACTTTATCTACAGTACATTGTCGCAGTCTATCCAGCTGTAAATGGTTACCGCCCTTGGCTGGGGAAGTACCCTGCGATGGACTGGCGTCCCATCCAGGGGGAGTTGTAGACTCTCATCTGCTTCACACTACGGTACCCAAGGATAAGCCCTGGCACCAATAGGCCTCAGGGCGTATATAGGACTTACTTCATTTTTCTTCTACCACAAATCTAAATGTTAATATATGATGGTACGAAGTATGATTACTATAACACAGGTGGTATGAAACTTTCTCACTGCAATTTTTTCATCTGATGTCTCCATTTCTGTGTGGTTGAGCTCAAATGAAAAGTGTAATACCTTCTCTCCATTTGCATCAGACAGAAACTATCCAATGCATTTCACTCTGTAGTGTGATTAAAATTAAAATCAAGCCATATCAATCCTCAAAGGTTAATTTGTCTAACACAGTATGTCTAGGTGTCTTTCGATCCTGGGGATGCTCGTGGCCTCAGAAAGGTTAATAAGCTGCTTTGCATCAGCCGCAGAAGGATTGGGAAGCAGTTGGAAAGGTGAAAAGAAAGGCCAGGAGAGCAGATAGACCTAAATGCAGATCCACACAGTCAAAGTAATGTCTCGTCTTTAAAACCACTGGATACCCTGTTTAACAGTCTCTAGACATGATTGGACCTGTACTTCCCATGCATCCAAGCATTTATACATAGACTTAACATCAGCCAGCCCTCATGTAGCTATGAGCAACTGGGGTCAGAGTTCAGAACAGAATGTGGCGATGATAAAACGGCTGCTGAATATATTGTTTGGTGGCCTGCCTGCCCATTGTGGGGTTTAATGCCAGTGAGTCAGTAGATCAGTCAAACAATACTGAATTAGCTGTATGTGTGTGCGGAAATAGAAACGCAACAGTTTGTTGGACAAAGTATGTGGCCTACTATAAGTATGTGTAAAGGTTTGAATATTCTATGCAAACAGGCCAAAAGTCAGGTGTCATCGCTCAAGAATTGATGGAGATATGCATTTTTTAAATATCGCCAATGATGAGAGAAAGGGATTTTAAAAATTTCCTGGATCCAGAATATGATCCAGATGACTCCCAAAAAGTAATCATTTGTTCCGTCGATCCAGGGCTATCAGCAAAAAAATTTCATGAAAATCCATCCAGAACTTTTTCCGTAAAGTTGCTAACAAACAAACAAACAAACAAACCAACCAACCAACGCAACTGAAAACATAACCTCCTTGGTGGAGGTAACAAAAACACCACAAAGAATTATCCAACATGCAGAGATAAATGTTGCAGTTAAGCAACCATATACATATTGAGTTCAGTGGTCGCAATGACTGACGGCAAAAGAAAACAGCCAAGAGGTGAAGAGGTGAAGTCCCAGTGAAATGGACTGCAAATGGCAAATCAGTGTTTGTACTGATTCCAGATCAATCATTAAAGAGTACATTCCCTAGTTTTCATTCACATGTTGGTCTCCAAACAAGAGGCACGCTCCAGATCTCAACAGATCCCACGTAGATCCCACACGTCCCAGCCCTGGAAGAATCTCGAATGACGGGACGGGTGGCACAAAACATGGAGGACAGAAGACACACACAGACACTCAGCCAAGCAACCCTAAAGATAATTATAATTATTATTATTATTATTATTATTATTATAACAAAGTCAATAAACAATCTGCAAACACAAAAGTGCAAGTGCTATCTCCAACAGCAACAATTCAAAACGTAGAACCATGGGGATTATTAACAACGTCACCTGTTCGTAAACATTTTAAATGTCACATTTTTATTTCACTATTCAGTCCAATTCAGAGGAATGTGTAACATACATTTGAGAAAAAAAGCCTACTTGATTATTAGATGAGACGAAGGCATGTACAGCATTTTCTGAAACATGTCAGGACCAAGCAGGAGGCATCGACATTAATTATTTTTGTCCACTGGCTAACGGCTAACTCACACCAGATCTGGCAGTGAACCGTTCCGAAAGCGGCGCGGTTGGCGCTGAAGAAAGCCTCCGTTGTGGTCAATGGTTCAATGTACACCAGCAGCAAAAGCGGTGCACATCACTTAACAGCCGGTCAAAACAAGTGGATCCACGCAAGATGGACGATGAGAAGTTAATTGTTGAGGTGGAGAAGTATAAACTATTGTACGACCCCACTGAACCGTTTTATAAAGACAATACAAGAAAGGAGACGGCCTGGAGGGAAAACGTGGATGTTTTGAGAGTGGAAGGTAAGAAAACAATTTACAAAGTCCCATAAAAGAAACAAAGTAGCTCAAGAACACAAGACGCTTCGCTGCTGAACCGCTGCTGAACCGCTGCTGAACCGCTGCTGAACCGCTGCTGAACCGCTGCTGAACCGCTGCTGGTGTGAATGGAAGTCGTGCAGAACGGAACAGACACGTCTCTGGTGTGAATCCCGGGTAAGACGTCCACTAAGCTTTCAAATTTACTGGCACCAACCATGATTGAAAGGGCAATTTTTAAAGGAAATTATGAATTTGAACTTTTTGATCATATACTGTAATGACAAAAAGATAAAAACCAGCAAAAACAGGAGAAGCCCATCTAATTTTGAAGACAAATTTTTATACATTATTCTGAGAAACTAAGACATCAACAGAGCAACATGACTGCTGATCCTAGATAGCCTGGATAAAGTTACTAAATAATCAGGACAGTCAATTCAATTTATTTATATTTATTTTATTTATATATATGTTGCAGTTAAGCAGTGAGTTCAGTGGTCCAGTCAAATTATTCAGACATGTGCTGTCAAAATGAGAGTCACACAACAGGCCATGCAGGCAGGTGGATTACCACACCTTAAATACAGTATATTAATATTTAAATCAGCGACTTTAGACATAGGTAAGGTACTTTTGCTTCGAGAGAGAAATGAATAAATGACACAAAAAAATGTGACCTTTTCAGAAGCAAGTTTGCTGCAGAAATTTTATTTACACCAAACATGACGTGACATTTGTGAATATTTAAAGAGTTGTAATGCAATGTAAATTTAATGAAAGCAAACTATGCTACTAGTGGGAAAAAAACCTTGGGAAGCACTGGGATTAAGACCATATGTGTTGCATAAGAGTTGGATAGTCGCTTGGATCTGGGGTGCAAGTGTTCACTTCAGACTGCTTGACATGTTACAGCATATAGGAGGACCGACCTGTGGCTGTCCTTCAGATTACCTTCAAGGTTTTCTTCTTTTTTTTTTTGGTTTTAATTCTATACAAGTTTAGGTTGTCTAATTTGCTTTGAGAGTCTTGACAGGGTCCTACCATGTATCTCATGACGACTTGGCACAGGTTGTGTGATTACAGTGTCATAGCACCCTTCAAAGTCAACATTCTTTATCAATTTAATTTAATTCAATTCAATGTAGTTTATCTATACAGCACCAAATCACAACATCAGTCGCCTCAAGGCACTATACACAAGTAATGTCTAGACCTTAACAACCCCACGAGCAAGCACATTGGTGACAGTGGTCAGGCAACCCCCCTCAGTGTTTTTTTGATTACAGGAAGATACCTCAGTGTGGTGACCATCTGCTTTAACCATACGAACAAGGCAAACCAAAACACAAAAGAATATTTACAGAGCACACAGTGACACAAGACAGCTACATCAATTAATCAATGATTAATTGACTACTAAATTAATCACAACTACTTTCTTCATCGATTAGTCTCTTTTTTTGGTCCAAAAAAAGTCCAAATTCTTTGATTTCAGCGTCTTAAAGAAAAATATTTTTGTATTTTCATTTGTACTTTCTTTCCTCCTCTCTGACAATAACCTCCATCTCTTTGGGTTGTGGGCAAAACAAGACATTTGAGGATGTCATGTTGGGCTTTGGGAAACACTGATCGACATTTTTCACCATGTTATGGACGAGACCAATCGATTAATCGAGAAAATAATCAACAGATTAATCAATTAAGAAATAATCGTTAGTTGCAGCCCTACAGAAACAACACGTAGTCCGGTGTTCACACTGATGGGATTATTGAAATGGAAGCAATAAGGTGTTGATAAGAGCCCCAATGAAACAGACTGCATTATTAAGTCCGATATTGTGTTGATGCCAGATCATAGCTCATCCCAACCAAGACGTACCTCCAACCCCTCCCCAAGTGCCCCATCATCCAACGTATTCCCACGTTCAAACGTTCCCATATAGACTGCACACATATCGATTGATGCTTCCAAACACTCCTGGATAAAACAGCCTCGAGTTCATCCCAGACCTATTTAAAATCCTTAATTCTTTCAATACCGACACTCACTAGAGTCCTGAATTGAGAGTCAGAGTCATGTTCATTCACTCCCCAGCTGACAGATATTTAAACTAAAGTATGTCTTAATAGGGGAGCTGACCTGATCCGCAAAACGTCAGCTGAGGACTTGAGTATTCATATCCTAACAAAAAAGAAGTGTATCCAAGTTTACTAGTAGTATACTTCTTTTAAACTAAAAATAAGCAAGTATGCTTTCAATTTTCTTGTTTTCTACTAACCAGAGATATACTTAACAGGTTATACTTAATGTATACTTAGCTTATACTGACAAATATACAAAAAAGTTGAGGTACATTTGGCCTATACTTGTATATACTGGAGTATAATTGTGTATACTGACAAGTACACAGAAAGATCTAAGTCAACCCTAAATCAGAAAAAGTTGAGATGGTATCAAAAATGCAAATTTAAAAAAAAAATGCAGTCATTCTTACATTTACTTTGACTTCTATTTCATTGCAGACAGTATGAAACCAAGATATTTCATATTTTGTGTGGTCAACTTCATTACATTTGTTAATATACCTACATCTGTTTCTGCATTTTAGGCCTGCAACACTTTCCAAAAAAAGTTGGGACGTTAAAGCATTTACCACTTTGTGATGTTGCCATTCCTTCTCACAACACTTAAAAGACATGTTTGCATTGAGGATAAACATGTGATGAAGCGTTTCAGGTGTTATTTTGTCCCATTCATCCCGTAAACATGTCTTAAGATGTGCAACAGTATGGGGTCATCGTTGCATTTTTCGTTTCAAAATTCTCCACACATTCGCTATTAGGGACAAGTCAGGACTGCAGGCAGGCCAGTCCAGTATCCTCTTCTTCTGCAGCCATGTCTTTGTAATGTGTGCAGAATGTGGTTTTGCATCGTCTTGTTGAAAAATGCATGGACACCCCCGGAAAAGATGTTGTCTTGAAGACAGCATATGTTGCTCCAAAATCTCATTAATGTTGCCATCACAGAAGTGTAAATTACCTTTCCCAAAGGCACTGACACAACCTCATACCATGA
>OMMV01185745.1:0-10214 GCA_900302635.1 Chatrabus melanurus | reverse complement strand
CAACTTGGATTCTGTGCCTCTCCACTCTTTCTCCAGACTCTGGGACCTTGATTTCCAAATGAAATGCAAAATTTACTTTCATCTGAAAAGAGGACTTTGGACCACTGAGCAACGGTCCACTTCTTTTTCTCCTTGGCCCAGGAAAGACGGTTCTGACATTGTCTCTGGTTCAGGGGTAGCTGGACACTAGGAATGCAACACTTTTGCAATGCGACCCATTTCCTGGACACGTCTGTGCATGGTGGGTCTTGCACTGACTGGACTGACTCCAGCCTCAGTCCACTCCTTGTGAAGCTCCCCCAAGTTCTTCAATCGGTTTTGCTTGACAATCTTCTCATGGCTGCGGACGTTCCTGTTGTTTGTGCATCTTTTCCGACCACACTTTTACCTTCCAGTCAACTTTCCATGAATATGCATTGATCCAGCACTCTGTGAACAGCCAGCCCTTTCAGCAATGACCTTCTGTGGCTTACGCTCCTTGTGGAGGGTGTCAGTGAGTGTCTTCTGGACAAGTGTAAAGTGTGATTGTGGTTGTGTGGACTGAACCAGACTGAGATTCATGGTATTTATACTGCATAAATAGTGAGTTACTCAAACTTGAAATGAAATATTTAAATTTTTTGAGATACATTTTTTTCTATTTTTTTTTAGCTATAGGCTGTAATGATCAAAATTAAAATAAAAAATGCTTGAAACATTTTAGTTTATATGTAATGAGTCTAGAATTTGTAAAATTTTCACTTTCTGAAATAACTGACAAAAAAAACAAACAACCTTTTCACGATATTCTAATTTTTTGAGATGCACCAATGCAGCCATGGGGTTTTCAAAACAACAACAACAAAAGTTGTTGCACACCCAACATATTTAGAATATAAGTTTATTTCACAAACGTCTCACATGAGGTCAGAGTATGGGTGTAACGGATTACAAAACCCACAGTTCAGATCGGATCATGGTTTGTTGTCACGGTCAGATCATTTTTGGATGAGCAAATAAATAAATAAAAATAAAAAAGAGCAAGAGAACTAAAAGAAAGAGAGAGAACTTAAAAACAAAGAAAACAGGAACTTTTGCCAATAATCCTGAATGAAAACAAGGTGTCCAATGTTTTAAAGTAAAATACTTAATTGTTATATTAAATTGCAATATGAACAGTACCAGTGAACAAAAAAATAGCCTTTGTCAAAATAATACAAGTGATACAAAAATAAAGAAATGGAGCAAAGCAGATCTATGTTTATAACTTTTTCAAAAAGATGAAGGTGTCTGCATTTTCTGGTGAGATGGTAATAATAATAATTTTATTTATATACCACTTTTGGGATAAATACATTTGTCCTCCCGAGCAGGCACACTACTTGGCAAAAGTTGGGAAAAGTCTTTTTTTTTCCTGGAGCTCAGCCACCTCAGGTTCACCCGCGCTTCAAGAGCGGTGCTCGGTTCAGTGGGCTCATGGCAGCACAGTTAAGAGGTAACAGAGACTTCACCCTTTTAACATGCTCTGTTCACATGAAAGCACACATGCTTTTTCCTGCTCACACATTGATTTCACTGCAACTCTGCATCGACATTTAGGTAGTTATTACTTGAAAAACAAGTCAAAATGACAATAAATCTGTATTTCACACTACTGTGTAAACTTTGCAATTAATTCGTGTTTCACACGCGTGACGGACCATGAGAGGTGGTCCGTATGGATCATGTATCAACTATGATCTGTTACACCACGGGGTCACAGGATACTGACTTCAACCTGATATTTCTGGGTCAGATCCAGAAAAATAGGATTTTGCTACACAATTACTTGACACCAAATTGTAGTAGACCCAAAAATATTTCGGATGTAAGTTAATCTCACACCCCTCTGATTTCAGATCTGAGGGTGCTGACTTTTTGACCTAAGACCTTTTGACCTTTCTGGATAAAATCAGGGAGGATTAAAATGTCAGAGAATGCCCAAATACCTGTCTCTCTACTCTACAATACCAACTCAGCGGGAGCTACTAGAACATCAGGACAGGTCTCTTGTTTTGAATAAAAACACTTCTGTCAATAAATTAGACATTGTCATAGACTTGGCACACAAACAACATAGTAGCATGAAATGTGTGGAGTTGGGTAAAATTTAAGTTTTTAGCCAAGGTCTTTGGAGACTTATGGTGTCAACTATATGTGCTGTTCTGCATAAATGTGTTTTTAATAAAAAATAAAAAAAAATTCTACATTTATGCTGTATGCCAGGATAAGACAAAATTTCAAAGTTCCAAATGTAAATTGTACAAAAAAATGGATGTTAAAGATTACTGTATGTTTTATTGCAGAATGCAACACAACTTTTCACATTAAGAAAGACAATTACTTTGTAGGTTTAAGCCGAATACATGATTCCACAAAGAGAACAAAACAGTTGTTGAATCAATAAATAATGAAAGGATCAACCTCACATTCTTGTAAAGTTATTGGCTATTTCACCCCAAAGAATTCAGTTTTAAAAATAAAGTGTAGTTACACTAAACATACATCCTGTTTAATTTTTAATGTTTAGAACTCTTCATCGTAAATTATTTGATATTTAGAAGCATTTCTTTTGGCTCTGCAGGACCTCTGCTTTATGGGAATTTTTAGAATCCTTATAATTATCTTTCATTTTAAATTAAACAGCACGAGTTCATCAGTGCTCTTGATAAAGGATTAGACCTTAAATATAGCTGTATTAACCAGGGGCCTCATTTATCAAAATGTGTGTAGAAAAGGTTCTAAATCCTGTTGTACGAACAAATTTAGTTCGTGTCTAAACACAAAAAAAAAATCCGTATTTATCAAACATGCACAGGCCGTTTGTACGCACACCACTACCTAATCAGCTGTTGATAAATCCCACATGTTCTAAAGCACCATGCGCGTGCCAGTTCATGGTCATTTGCATTCAGAAATGCCCTCAATTAACCATATATGTTAACAAAACATCCATTTAAAAATCACATGGTGCTGGTGTTCCTCAGCAAAATAATGGCAAAAAGAGAGAAGAAAAGAAACTTTTGTGAAACGGAGCTCGAGGTGCTTGTGTGTGGTCACAGCAGTGGGATGCCAAAAATAAATGCAGCGAGTGGCAACACTACGTGGTGACGACGAGTCCACCATTAGTTTTGAACCCAACCATTCGGCTTTTCACTCATGGTGCTGCATGTTGTTTCTTAACTTAGACATCACAATCACTTATGGACATAACTTTGACAAGATTTAACCAGCTCACCACAAGAACCAGCATAAAACGTTCCAGTTAACAGAATAAGTAGACAATTACCGTATTTGACCATTTAAGCGCACCATGCGCTAAATAAATTCTTTTCATTGAACATAGGGTACTTAGAAATCACTCTTTTAAGCGCATGTTTTCTGGGATTTTTGTGCCGGTCTCACTTTGACGCATGAAGCCTTGCTTCATTCCTTTAGTCTGGGATTCCACATTTACAAAGACATTTGGACACCCAAACTTGACGCACTATTGTCTTGCATTTTACAATGACACGTTTTGTGGGATTTGCGTGCGGGACTTGTTTTGACACAGGAAATGAAGCAAGGCTTCATGCACGCAATGAAACCTGGGAGATTTATGACATTGACTCAGCTGAGGAACAGAATCAGAATCAGAATCAGAAAAAGATTTATTGCCAAGTAATGATGACACATTACCAGGAATTTGGCCTGGTCGGCATGGTGCAAACAAACAAACAAACAAACCCTCTTGTCTTCTGAAATTGAAGTAAAACACCTCAAAAGGTAGGTTTCTGTCCGTTAAGATTATCTTTTGATGCAAACTATTGCTGTGAATGGTGCAAATCCGGGCAATCCGGGTGGCATGTTTTGATCCAGAAATGGTCTCCTCCTCCCCTTCCCCCCCCCAAGACGCCCCACAAAGTCCCCATGTGCGTCTGTTTCTAACTAGACGTAATTACTAATTGTGTACTTATTAATTTGAGGAAATAAAGAACGTATGTGGATGAGGTTGCACGCTGTGACGGCAGCAATGCTTTTTATTTGCAGTTCCCCTGTTCTATCACTAGATGCTGTGCGTACACCTGGTCAGAGCTGTTTGTTTATTTACACACATTTCTAAGTATGAGCACATGTTGGTAAGTTCCATACTTTGTGTGGAAATGTTCGTACGCACAGTTTATGCACAAATCTGTGCGTACGGATGGTAAATAAATGAGGCCCCTGGACAATAACTAAAGTTCTCTGGTTACTTGTCTGGGTTTGAGCACCTTTCACAATGCTCTAAAACATCTACAAGCAGTCGTGACATTACAATCTACAATGTTTTTAAGACTACAATCATTTTAACAAGAGTCTTAAACACTGATGCTTTTGGGGGAAATCCCTTTAGAATAAGATTGTTTAGAAGAGTGATGCTCTGAATCACTGAGGCATAAGATGTATTTGGGAAATGAGGCCTGGGTTTGTGTTTTTCTTATCACCCAGCTGTCTAATGTGACGGTCGGGAGACAAGTCAAGCTATAAATCAAAGTGCAGCCATTCTGTCACATCTCAATCCAGACTTTAGACATTTCCCAAGCAAGCACAAGAGGAACCAAAACACAAAAGGGACTGGCACAGAGAAAGCATGCACAAACATGCAGAGGTCACCCAGTGTGTGGCAGAAGGTGGGGAATTATCCCTCACTCACAAAGGATGGCCGGACTTAACAGGAGGGCTAAACACGGGTATGGGATGAAGGCCGGTTGTAAAGAAGAGAGAAGAGGACAAGAGATCTTATTGACCCTGCCTGGTCAACAGTTGGACAGTTTGCACATATGTGCTAGGTCAGTGTTGGAAAACAGTCTCGAGGTGGAGCCAAGTGGGTGCCAATGGTGACAGCATGAGACTCAAAGGACTGGAGGTTTCAGACCATCTGCCACAAATTAGTATTAGTAATATGATTCTTACATGGCTTTTAAACTGATGAAGTGATGCAGAGAAATCCTTTGTTTCAATGCAACACACACTGGTGAACCTCACTTAGAAACAGGTCAGATCCACCCCAATTTTTGCTAGGTATGTGGGATGGATGTAAAATGTAGCAACCAACTTGATGGCAATGTATCCAGAAATGCAGTAGCAGACTTTGAAAGATCCAGGCTTCATGTTGAGGTTGAATAGAAGAAGAAGAAGAAGAAGAAAAAGTCCCATATAGGCGATGAGGCCCATGTAGAGGTTGAAAAGAAGAATTTGTTAGAATTTTGAATGACTATGAAGAAGTGCTTCGTTAATGTGAAATAACACAGGTACCGTATGTGTCTCTACACAGTACATGTGCTGTTCTATTAATGAGGCCATGTTTTAATTGCTGTTTCAAGAATGGAAACAGTGGCACTTTGCCAAAATGCAACAGTAGTTGTCAACAGCTTTGATACAGAAATCTGTGAAGGTGCAGAGTTTAAGAGCTGTAACCAACATCATTTTTAGGACTGAGTGATGAATTGTGGTAGTGGCGGGGAGGGCGGGAGGTAACAATACAGCTCCTATTCTGCTTTTCATTGCTTTTATGTTAAAGCTTAAATGTACAATTATATATGTGGAGGAGGCGTGGTTCAGCATGCCATCTGTGACAGCAACATCTGCAAAGCATCAGTAGCGCAGAGCGGCAACAAGTGAAAATAATTGTGTGAGTAACTGTCGACGTATTTATGCCCCACGGAGGCAGACCGCCTCAGACACGCCAGGACAGACATGCTACGCAACTGAGCAGAACAAAACTAGTACAGGGGAAAGATGTAAACCAGGGAATGACAAGAATGGAGTAATAGAAGTGCGGAAGGCCATCAGAGATAGAGGGACAGAAAAGTCCTTGGCGCAGGATTGTGTTTGCCTGTCTAAATAAATGTTGGTGCGTCTCCTTTAAGAGCTGTCTGTACCTCAAATGTGAATATATTTTCAGTGCTTTTTGTAAAATATATAAAAAAAATTCAGAGACCACAAAAGAAGTTACAAGTTACAAGTACTGCGTAAGGCCCAGTCACACCTAGGCGTTTGGGCCAACGTAGATAAACGTATTTGCATTCGTCGGTGATCGCTAGCCTCCACTAGCCTCTGCTGGCCTTCGCCGGTGTTCGCTGACGAACGGCGACCACGTCCAAAATTTTCAAGATGTTGAACATTTTTCAGCGATTGCTGATGTAGCCGTGGCTACGATGGAGACGCATCCGCTAGCCTCCATTAGCCAAAGTTACTGGTGCGATTGTCTGTGCTGGGTGCTGCTTCGCCCTGCCTGCTCAGAATCACTGGACAGTGGCGTGTTGCACCCCTCTCCCGCACGTTGCCACGTTGGCAAAGGTCATGCTTGTTCTAATGGAGTGCTGGCTAATGCCCGCCTCTGCTGGCCTCCACTAGCATCACGTTGTGGAACGCCGTGCTGCATTTGAGGTTCGCTACCAAACTCGGAGAATGTGATTTTTGCCGACGTTAGGCCACCTTTCTCTCCCTTTCACCGCGTTTACCAAACGCTGAGGTAAACATCATAGTGTGACTGGGCCTTTAGTCAAATCCAAAAAGGCAGGTGGTTCATTCAGTTCACAAAAAGGGAATCAGACCAAACAAATCCAATGCAGCAGGTGAGAGACCCGAGGAGAACAATCTACTACTTAGCAAAGGGCAAAAGACGTTCTGGCACTGTTACGTGGGAGAGGGAATAATCACAGGAATGAATAACAGGTGTGCAGAATCAGAAACAAACATCAATAAGACCTATCAAAATAAAACAGGAAGTTGGAACCGGAATCCCAGACCAACCGAACCATGACAAAAAGATGTCGACATGGCCCAAATAGCAGATTCCCCGGTTTCCACCTGTATCAATCAGAACCCCAAATTTGAGAGCTGAATATACAGTAGTTTTTATGGCGCTACGGATGAGATGTTTGCAGGTTCACCCATTCGCTCTCTGACTTAAAGTCAAACAAGTATGTCCCTGTATGCATGGAGACCCATTGGTACCAGTGCTTATCCCCAGAGTCTGTAGCATGAAGCAGATGAGAGTCTGACTCTGCCTGGAACGGGATGCCAGTATTACGCAGGTTACTTCCCCAGCCAAGGCCGGTACCCATTTACAGAGTTGGACTGAGACAATGTAGATGGTGTCTTGTCCAAGGACACAGATAGGTAGCATGACCAGGAATCATGCATATTGGTTATCCCACTGAGCTACCTGCTCTGCAACACTCACTTACTGACGGACTCCATTAATCCTATGCCTGGTCGATTAAACACAAGGAATGGTTTACATACACCTTGGCTAACAACCAACATTGGTCTCCTGTTGCTACCAGAACCCTGCGATTAGCAACAAGGCTTTAATTTTACCTCAGATTATGAAAAGACCACCCCCACTCAATGGCCTAGGATTATCATTCTATTCCCAAATCCTTGAAAATGTATGGACTTGTAATTCTATTTCCCTAAATAGAATTACAAGTCCATACATTTACCATATCCATCTATTCATCTACTCTCTACATTTTGCAGGATACATGCCTAGGCTTTTCTTTTTTCAGTTTTGAATTCTAACATACCATCTAGTGTTGTGTTTGTGTGTTTGCTTGCTTTCCAATAGTATTGATCTCCATTGTGGGTCCAGTCAATCATGTAACCGCTGACAGGTTGAACAGGAGCCTTCCAGCTGATCACAATAACGCCTTCATGGCTCCAGGTCCGGATGTCTGTAATTTGGGGTAGGTTTGCTGAAGGAAAAAAGTAAACAACTTGATATCAAATCACTGTTTTGTGTTATTAGAAATCAACGTAAGATAACTGAAACGATTTGGAGTTATCATTGTAAAAAAGGATTCAAACTCACGTCCTCCAATAGCTGGAACATATACAGAATCTTCTGCAAGAGGGGCTCCATTATGCAGGATTGTGAGAGTTATTCTGTGTGCATCTCCGGTCACATCACAAGAAGAACTTCCACATGAAGTTTGTGGATAATTCACTGCATTCATGCCTTCCTTGTATGGAGTTTGTTTGATGGTGTAATTGAAATTGCCTCGGCATGTTGGTGGGATCTCCTGCACAGATGGTTCAGTTATGGCTTTGGCACGAAGAGGGATAAATTTGAGGGTGGGATGCGTCCTTACCGTCCACATAACATGAACAGTTCGAATTCCATTTTGTGATGGTTCGGTGACCTTTCTCCACAGGTGCAACTTCACCTCATTCTCTGTAACAGATTAAAATCTATTCAAAGGTACCTGGCCAAGTACGTCAGGCATACGGTCAAAGCACACCATGAATAAAGTTTACATTCTGAAATAAATGAATGTTCTACATGCAGATGACTACATTACTTACTAAAAGTTTGTCCAACCTCTGGAAAATGTGTTCTCTTGAGCACTTCAAAGGTTGGGGTGGAGTCTGGGAACTTTTACTGGTGCAGCGTATTGCTGCATCCATCACACTTCGGAACCGCCTTGGGTCCTGGATGGCAACCGCTCAGGCAGGCAACAGGTTCATCCCTACCTCTTGAAAGTAGGCATTTATCTGCCACAACCAGGTGAAACATGGGCATGTCCTTGGCCTTCTCCACCCGCTGGGGTCCTCAACACAGAGGAGGCCAATGTGTCATTGCTTACGTTGCCCCACAATGCAAGTGGTACTCCTCATCTGAATCTCCTGAAGTAACTATTCATTTGACCAAGTCCAAGTCTCACAACCATACAGTAAGACAGGAAGCAACAGCAGCTGGCTGTGGCAGATATACGTTTAGTTTTGAGAGGCGGGAATGGACCAGTTGTCTGCCTGCGTGGTTTCCATCCAGGACCCAAGGCAGTTCTGTTGCGTGGTGGCTGTGGCAACGCGCAGCACCAGCGATTGCTCCCAGAAATGACCTGATCTATGCGCCATGGATAATGTGCTATAGATTGCAAAGATAGTTTCTCAGTTTATTTTATTATATTTTTTGTAAAGCCCATTCACAAAAATGAGTTATCAGCAGCAGCTTTATGCATTTCACTTGCTGCCTGCAGCATCAGAAAATGAAAGAACTGGTTATAGCAGCTCTCAGTGGACTTTGATTATGTTTTCAGTTTTAAAGAGTGTTTCCCAAACATTTTAGGTCTGGCATGACGCCAGGCCTGTACAATGGTCAGGGAAGCCTCAGAATAGGTCATCTCAGTGGCAATAATTTAATATTTGTTTTTAACATACACTGTGACCTATATTAACCATTATCTTGCTCAAAAGATGTGTAATGTATACCCTTTTTTGAACATTTTCATGCAATGGCATCACAAATAATTAATGGAGATTAAAAATCTGAATTCTAACTGTCCTATTCTGTTGGTTGGCAGAGGTCACAATGGTTGGCTACTACTGACCAGTCAGAATTATTTATATCTTCTAGTTCCTCAATGTGTTTGACTCACTTTTTCATTTTTCTTTCATTGCATCAGAAAATATTCATATTCACCTGCTAATAACTCACATTTAAGGAGCCGCCACTTGATCATTAATCATCTTTAGTACCAGCAAAAATACTTACTGTTTAGCTCAGAGAGAACTGTCTTCTCCTGGCTCCAGTCGCTCCAGGGGGCCTTGTCTAAAGCACACTGGACTGAAACTTTGTAGCTCTTGCAGGACTCCACTTTCTCAATGGTCACATTCCCGTCCTCCAAAGGTTTTAAAGTTTTGGTGAGTACCCACTGAGAAAAACAAAGATTGATGACATAAAACAGTCAAATTTAGCAAGTTTTGCAAATGAATCCTGCAAAGACGATCCAAAGCAGCTACAGGCAACACTTGTCTATGAGCCCTTAATTAGCACCAAATTAAAACACTGCAAACACCACTTCCAACCACATTAAGTACTTAAGTACTGTGGTCTGTTTTCTGCCCATGTGTCTGTTTCTTTCTGTCTGTCTGGGTCTCCAGTTTTGATCATGAGATTTAACAGCACCCCCCAAGTTGACTCTGGCCCTCAGGGATCCTCTAGACCAGGGGTGGGCAACAGGGGCCAAGATGGTGCAGGTTTTCCTTGCAACCAATCACCTCAGCAGGTGGTTTTACTGATGAGCTCCTAATCTCAATTTAAAGTCCTGATCATCTGTGGAATCACCTGCTGAGGTGATCGGTAGCAAGGAAAACCTGGACTGTCTTGGCCCTTCATGGCACATGATTGCCCACCCCTGCTCTAGAGGCTTTGTGTTTAGAACTTCTGA
>OMMV01185744.1:0-16908 GCA_900302635.1 Chatrabus melanurus | reverse complement strand
TTAAAGACAATTTTTGGCCATAATAATAATGATAACAATAATGAGAATGAATGTATTTTTAAGAGCTAAAACATTGCTCAATCAGAGTGTCCTGGTTTCACTACTATAATGCTGCACTAAGTGGAATTGATGAGCCATATAAAAATATTTTACTTAATGTTGTAAAAATAAATAAATAAATAAAAACATTAAGAAGCAGCTTGGATTAAAGGTGTTTTTTCATAATGCATGGCAGAGTTGTTAAACTGTCAAGCATATACATTAGATTGATGAAAAAGTACTTGCAATGTACTCTGTGCAAGTTTAATAACTCAGAAAATGCAAGTTGAGATTGGGACTCGGTATCAGCAGATACTCAATATAAAATGACTCTGATCGGGGCAAAAAAACTCTGATTGTGACATCCCTAATACACAGCAAAGATTATTTCCAGCTACTGAGTAATGGAGACATGATAGCATAGTATAGCTGCTATACATCATCCAAAATGTAAACCCCAAAGAGATTTCAATTAATGTGTCAGTTTTCACATCAAATGAGTGGAGTCCATCTCTTCACTGCCCAGCAAGATGATCAAATCCCTAAAGCCGGGCAACTCTTGAACACAAGGGCACTGGCACATTGTCCACACTCCTTCAATCTCTTCTTTCTATATCTGCCAGACTGTAATTCATAGAGCTTCATCCTGCTCATTGTGTCACTTGATCTGGTGACAACGGCTGATCTATTTATGCAGCTTTTTATCCCCTCTGCGAAGGGCATGTTATCTCCTTGCCAGAGAATGCTTCTGCTACACGTTTGCTTTAAGGAAGAAGTACAGTGGGTACTCATCATACCCTTGGGCTTTTACACATTTTAATTTCTTTATCCCATGTAGAAAAAAAAACAGAATGCAGGCTTCTCTATATTAAAAAATTCTAAAATTATCCCTTAAAAAGAAAACATAACATTTCAGCGGCAGTTGGCCAGAAGGCACATGAGAGACTTGAGCCTAGAATTGATCTGTTTTTGGATGAAAATCCTTTTCTGTTCCACTCCACCATGAAGCCGTATAATTGGTGATGCAACAGATAAATGTTACCACAGAAGCCTATAACTCCTTTAGCGTTGTCATGGGTGTCTTGGTGGCATCCCTCACTAGTCTCCTTTTTGCACGGTCACTCAGTTTTTGAGAACTGCCCACTCCAGAGAGATTTAACATACAGTACCATACTGTTTGTATTTCTTAATGATTGAGGTAAATGAAGTCGAAGACATATCAGTGACTTGGAAATGCTCATCCATCCTCTGACTTGATAAAGAAAATTGGCTGCAAAAGTGATGATTTAGTTGTAATATACGAAAGGGTATCATTGCGTGTGCATTCTGTTATTTTGGCTTTGATATTTTTTTATTTAATTTATATCATGTTGTACAGTCATTTGCAGTTTCAGTTTAAAGGAGATAATTTTTGAAATTTACTATAGAAAATCATGATTTTTTTTCTAAATGGCATAAAGAAATTATAATGTGTAAAATCTCAAGGGTATGACTTTCTCTATCCTTTGTATATCTTATATTATATCTCTACACAGATTTAATGCAGTTTTGTTTATCATCCAAATTTGTTTGGGGATTTTTTTTTTTTGCAAAAGCAAAAAGATTTTTCATATGAATCCATTTTTATCACGTGCTTTTTAATCTGCTGAAGGAAAATACCAAGTTGTACTATCTGTAAGATTTTGTTGTAAGGTTTGCATACAGTGTGTAGCATCCATGTCAGCTGTAGGATGGGGCTTGACTGGGCTGTAGCCCCCCATCAACAATTTGAGTAGCTCCAGGATATTCCCACTGGAAAACTGACATTTTCCATTTAAAATCCTTTGTTTTCAGCCTATGTTTCTCAGTCTCTCTGAATTATCCAATCTCAGTGCCCTCAGTTTCCATAGCACCCATGTGATATTTTTTATGCTACACTGTGATCAACGGAGCAAGTTCATGGCACTTAAACAAGACAAAATGTATGTATTTTTGTCATTATTCAGTTTAGTTATGGTAGCCTCATTAAAAAAGGTAATATTTCCTTGTCGATCAGCTCTATCAGCAGCTCAAACCTGGTGAAATTGAGAAATGGGAAAGACAAAATCCAAAATTCAAAGCGTGAAGGAGAATAGATCCACCTAAAGGAGAGCAGCCTGGATCCTGTTATTTGTTGTTAACTGTGAACTAGGTTTTATTATTATTAGTAGTAGTACTAGTAGTAGTATTCTGTAAGTTTTCCCAAATTTTTCAAATTTGCATTTGTGTCCTGTCAGAAGGGTGATTATGATTTTAACCAATAATTGCTATTGTTAATTCTACACGGTGTGTGTGTTGTAAATGTGAATTAACAACATGCATGTCGGGTGCATTTGCCAAGAAAGAGCACTACAGATGTAATGTTTGCTCTGAAAGTGCTTATGGAGATGTATAGAGAAAGCCCGAAGGAGTTCCATTGTGTGTTTCTGGATTTACAGAAAGCTTATGATAGGGTGCCAAGACAAGAGATGAGGTATTGTATGAGGAAATCTGGAGTGGCAGAAAAGTATGTGAGGGTGCTGCAGGATATGTACAAGGTCACTGTGACAAGGGTGCCATGATTCTTGTTTTTCATTATTTTGTTGTTTTGGCCTGTTTCTTGCGTGTCTTTTGGGGTTTCTTTCTGTCACAGTTAAAGCTGAACCGAACCCTATTGCAGGCACACAAAGGCACTGATGTAAATAATAAAGACATTTATTACCAGGTAGAGGTGAGTCCAAACATACAAACGATGAATCCATGTAAACACAGTAGCAAAATCACAGGAGAGTCTCTGGGAAACACACACATAGGAGATAGCTGGGAAAACTCTGGGAGTCACAAAGGTATGCACAGGAACCAACCATTATACACCAGCTAAAACAGAGTGAGCAAAGGAATGAAGTAAAATAACATAGGGGTGATTGTACATTGGGAAGAGCTGCAGGGTAATTAACATAACTCAAAACACCTTTGAATCAAAGAACAGATAGTGTAACAAGGGGACATCAGAGGGAGCTAGAGCCAGGAGAGAGATCAGAGGCCTGTACTACGAATCAGGATTTGTGCTTGTCACAGTAACTTCAGGGTTAACCCTGGGTTTTCCGTCCGACAAAGTTGGTTCACTTCGTACCAGGGTACATCACTGGGGTAACTTGTGCTGAACGGCTAACCCGCTCCAGAGCAGGTTATGTTCCAGATAAGAGATCGGCGCCTGTGAAAGCTCCGCCTTCTGACCAATTAATTCTCTTGAAAATGGCTTGTCCTTTTATTGAAGATCCCGTGGAGCTCGGTGCATGGATTGTGAGAGAGGAGGGCGAGTGTTTTTAGAGACAGGCAGAACCCTCTGGCCTTTCCAGAAGATTATTTATTGGAGTGATATTGATTTTCGTCAGAGGGACTTATTTATCTGTGTAATCTCCTTGAACCTCACATTTTTTGGACATGTTGAGTTAAGGTTGTTTTGACTATTTTTGCTTTGTTTTTGCTTTTGTGTTGTTCTCACATGTCTGAAATAAAGCATTCATTCATTCATTCATTCATTCATTGCCAGTGCAACACGGTGCAGTCGTGCAATTACAGTCCCGCAGACAGTATGTGTTGTGTATCATGCTGCAAATCTCAGCAAGAACACTGTGTGCCTTGCAATACACAAAGTCATTTCATTGTGCTTTTCTATACTGATGTCCAGGCACAGCGTCAGGTTATTTATGCTTCTTCATTTTAAAATTTTTTTTTTTACCCGCAGTCGCTGTTGCTAAACTATGATTTTTGGTAATCTTATAAGTTCACTGTGAGCCACACTGTGCGACATGGAATTATTTAAGACTCCAAATATGATGTGTGGAGAAAGCACGATGTAACAGAGTCGCGGGGAACACTTGGAATTAAACGTCATCACGTCATCCTGACAGTGGAATAAGAAGCTGTATTTGTCGGCATGTCACAAAAAATCTGCCACAATAGAGACGACAAAACTCATTTATGATAGCAGATTGGACAGACTATATGTTTCTGTGAGGTTGACTATTTTCTGTCAGCTGTGTAGAAATAAATTACATGCGCACTTCTTTTTTAATGGAAAGAGTGAGAGCACTTTTCCTCCACCTCGCCTGCACTTTTCTACTAGGGACAAGGAAAAAAACTATGTACACAGGCTGTTGCATCATTTCATGCTGGATTTTGAGAGCACTCACGGAGACCGGCTTTATGAGTTCCAGATCGGAACTCAGGCGGGCGAGCCCCAAGTTTAAATCCCCAAAATGTTTCAAATCAAGTTTATCACCACGCGGAGCTGCCCGCTGAATGGATCTCCATATTTCACGGCCGTGAAATATGCCGCTCTGCTGCCAGTACACTTGTCCATGTTTGTGATTGGCCATATGCTGCAAACCCCGCCTCTTTTGTGTGAACATGCTTACAGCTCAATTGGAAAAACCTAGGTTGACTGACCGAGTTGATAACCAGCTTCGTAGGACAGCTGAGCGAGACTGCAATTGTTAGGGGTCGTGAAGCCAGATAACTGAAAGAGATCCTGGGCATGTTGAACTTGCTTCATAGTACAGGCCACAGAACCCAATACGAACTAAATAAAAAGCAGAAACAAACCCCAAAAGACACACAAGAAATATTAAAAACAGGCCAAAACAACAAAATAATGAAAACAAACCAGAACAAGAATCATGACAATGGGTGAGGTATGCAACAGGAATGATGGATGTGCTCAAGGTGGAGATGGGATTAAATCAAGGACCGGCTCTGAGCCCTTTCTTGTTTGCAATGGTGGTGGATAGGTTGACCAATAAAATCAGACAGGAGTCTCCATGGACTACGATGTTTGCAGATGACATTGTGGGGAGCAGGTTGAGATGAGCCTCGAGAGGTGGAGATATGCTCTGGAGAGAAGGGGAATGAAAGTCAGTAGGAGCAAGATAGGGTACATGTGTGACTGAGAGGGAGCATGATGGAGTAGTGAGGTTGCAAGGAGTAGAGTTGGTGAAGATGGATGATTTTGAATGCTTGCGGTCAACGGATCAAACTAATGTAGCGTGGCACAGAGGCGAATAACAGTTTAGGCAGAGTGGGTTTGTGATAGAAGGTTATCTGCAAGAATGAAAGGGAAATTTTACAAGATGGTTGTGAGACCATGTATGTTGTACGGCTTAGAGACAGTGGCTCTAACAAAAAGACAGGAGGCGGAGCTGGAGGTGACAGAGCCGAAAATGCTGCAATTTTCTTTGGGAGTGATGAGGATGGACAGGATTAGGAACGAGTATTTCAGAGGATCAACAGAGGTAGGATAGCTTGGAGACAAAGTCAGAGAGGCGAGATTGAGATGGTTTGGACATGTGCAGGGGGGACCCAGGATATATAGGGAGAAGGATGCTGAGGATGGAGCCACCAAGCAGGAGGAGGTTTATGGATGTGGTGGGGGAGGACACGCAGATGGTTGAAGTGACACAAGAAGATGCAGAAGACAGGGTGAGATACAGATGGACGATCTAATGGGGGAAGGAGAACAAGAAGAAAAAGATGGAGTGGGCATTTGAAATTTATGCATATTTGCATGTTTACTACAAATCTCCTCACCACCAACTAATCATGACCCCACCTGGAGAGGCCACTGATAGCATCCAAAATTATGAGTCTACTCACCACAGCCCAAAATACGAAAATAGAACCGCATTCTTTTCCAACTGGTATCGATTGTCTGACCTTGCTCTCATCATGCATGGGTTAGTAGGACAGAAGATAAATCAATGGCCTGAGATACCCACGGGAGACCAGGATAAGTGGAGACTGGCCAGGGTTTGCAGGGTTTCAGCAGTGCTGGAACGCTGGAGGGGAGCAGCTGGGGAACTGTTAGCATGGAGGCAACCGAGCGGAAGGTATACAGAGAGAGAGAGCGAGAGAGAGAGAGCATGACAAATCAAAATGATGAAGAAAGCCATTTCAAGCACATCTGCCCTCTGGTGCTGTAGTCGAATTCAATACAACTCTCATCAGCTTAATAAAAACATCAATAGATTTCTAAAACTGTCTTTAGATATGGGGTCACATTCATAACAGCACATTTCCTCAGTGTCGAAAGGACAATATTTATAGAAGGCTCATCTGAAATGAGGATGACACACAGTGTAATCCAGTAAAGCAGAATAGTTGCCTTCTGCTTCGGATTCAGCAGCCAGTACAACATCAACATGAAACACAAGCTGAGTTGGATCAATACCCGTGCAAGATGCACATGTGTTATTTCTGGACTGCTGCTGTGTACAGCTTCACTTTATGCTACTATACATAAATAACAGCACAGCGGCATATTGCATTGTAACAGCTATTGCACACGAGTGGGTTACTAATGTTGCACTGTGGTGTAATAAACATATTTCATGTGCAGAACAAAAGAACACGGAAACATATAAATGTCTACGTGTGGAGCATTTCCACGAAAGCGTGGTTATATTATGACTGACATATAAATCAACACGGTGCTGCACAATGGACAAAAACAATGGAACACCGCCTAATGACCGATTATAAACAACACTATATTATAAAACCTGCCTTTTTAATCCTCCTAACACCTCACTGACTGCATTGGCTAAAGTCTCTTTACATCACATTACAACTCTGTGCTCTTGGCCGTGACGAAGCTGTTTGTGTTGGTCGTCAGTGGTGCATGCTTATCAGTGGGCGTACCCACCCCGTGTGAGAAAACTGAAGCAGACACAACTTCCAATGACACAACAAGTGGAAGGTTAAAAGGTGAACAAACAGGCTCTGAGGTAAGATTACATTTGAATGTGTGGATTATTGCATAAAGTAGAAGTTTATGCTTCATAATAATGCTTTTGCTTCAATATTTTTCTAAAGTGTTACTGGTAATTTATGAGAAACATTCTGACTCATATTCTAAGCACTTTAAAAAATAATTTACAGTTCACCTGAGGATAAAAACTCGGCACTGGCTAAAGGTACAGGAGACAGAATGCCTCTGATTGGCTGATTGTTGTCATGCGACAATCCCCATGCTATCCAATTCATTAACCCTAAAGCTAACCCTAATCCTAACACTAAAGGCCCAGTCACACTATGACGTTTACCTCAGCGGTTGGTAAACGTGGTGAAATGGAGGGAAAGGCGGCCAAACGTTCCCGGAGTTTAGTAGCGAACCTCAAACGCAGCACGGCATTCCACACCGTGAAGCTCGTGGAGGCCTGCAGAGGTGGGAATTAGGTCTCGAGTGTAATTGCACAGTACAACTATCACCAGTGGGTAGTCTCTGTAGAAATCTAATAATATCGCGATATATATATACTATAACTAATCATACAAGTAGCGGTGACCCTAGTAGCCATCAGACCGAGACTTTGGAAATTTAAAAAAAAACAAGAACAAACTCCAATTAACTTGAATGGACTTAGTGGACATCGATGTCGCCAGACGGAACGAAGCTGTCTGTACAATCTGTCATTAAGTTTATTAACATTTACTGAGGTAAACATGCACATGTGCGCTTCATAAGGGGTCCGTTAAATGCTACCAGACACTTCTAATGGCATTTTCGCCTATTCAGTGTCGACAGGAAATGTACTATGTGTTTTAGTGACATGAGAACATTTCCTACAAATTCATCCTAACACGTTCCAATTTTTATGCATTTCAGTGACGGGTTGACACTTTTATTTCCATTTAAAATCAGAGCTTGTCCCCGTAGCTGTGGTAGATTTGTCCTCATGTCTTTTATCTACAGAAGTATTTTATAGAAAAATCTGAACACATCTTTTAGTTTGAAATTTAGGAAAAAAAAAACCTCAAAGTTTTCACTGCACTGATGTTTGTGCTGAAAGCAGATGGCGCTGAGTGTGGCGGACAGAGCCATTGGGGCCATTATCGGGGCAGCAGTGGCAGATGCAGCAGGTAAGATAAAAAAAACAGCAAGAACGCTATCAGTATTATAAAACATACACCGCCGCTTCCTTCAGATACCATAACCTCATCATTCCTCCTCCTCCTACATCTGCTGTGTACGACTATTTCACGTTGCATGTTTGTAATTCACATTACCATATGGGGGCCGATGTGAATTTATAGATCACATGCTGAAAATGTAACATCTGCAAAGAATATTTGAGAGTCTTCTTATTGAAGTTTCACTTCTTTTTCACACATAGAGCACAACTGTTATTGGTAGAAATTCCCATAAGGGATATCTGCACATGCTGACAGAACACAAATTTCTGTGCTAAGTTTTGACGTAGGTTATGTTGGTTTCATGTCATGCTATGAATGGTCAGTTTTGGCAACCTTTGCGCTGCACAACTCAGTGAAAGCCTCACTGAAATGAATATTTGATTGATATGAAGTATGAAAAAAGCATCAACAATAATAATAAATTATAAGGTTACCAGTTAGACATTCATATTTATTATTGGTTGAATGATCAACAGTTAATTTGGGACTAATAAATAATAAACTCAAAACTGGGGAAGTACAAAAATTTTGTTTCATATTTGTGAACTTGTATGCTGATTCAACCTATTTCTTAAAAGTATTTCTAAAACTGTACATACTGTTGCAGTTTTTACAGAGTTGAACACAGAAGTATGACACTATGATTTGAGAAATGTTTGTTTGGGTGTGTGTTTGTTTGTTCCACTAATCTTCTGAGGTGCTTGGGCCAATTTCCACCAAACTTGCTGTGTGCACATAGGTTGAACCCAGAATTGCCCTTAAAGGATTTGGTATGGCAAAGGTCAAGACATTGGGGTCAAAGGTCGAAGTTATTATTTTCACTTCGATGTCCACCAAACTTGGCACAAATATGTAGGTGTGTTCTGGAATTGGAATTGATTTCAAATTTACCTTTTTTCCTTTCCTTCTGTTCTTTCTTTCTTTCTTTCATCAAATGTACCAAAGGTCAATCATTGGGATCAAGGTCATTGGGGGGTACTATTACCTGGTTTTCTTAAAAAGATGTAAAATTTCAGCTACGATTTTCCACATGGCACATAGACTCGAACCCAGATTTCATCTTTTTCTTGAAATAAACTTCTCTGTGCCAATCCACCATGAAGCTGGTGATGCAACAGACAAAAGTTGTACTATGCAGTCTCTCCAATCACAGCTACAGAAGCCCACACTACAATCAAGTTATGTCAACCAGTCCCACAAAACTTTAAATGGGAAAAGTCATTTGTATCAATTAATTGCATATTATCTTTCCCATTTAAACAACCAAGTTTTGTGGGACCGGTTGACATCGTCGTGGCTATCCCTCGGAATTCGAGGATGATGGTCCCCTAATCTTTGGTGGTTTGGTGGACCCTGAGATGGCTAAAGAGTCCCAGTCTTGTTGCACACTGCTTCTGACATATGTTGCAAGTGGTCGTGGTGGGAAGTTTTGGGTGGTGGGGGTCTTTTTGTCACTCCTTCCGCTTTCTCCTCCTCTCTTCAATGTTGCTCATCCGCGTCTTCTTGAAACTTTCCATTCCTGCATGAATCAGCCCTCTCCAGCTAGCACGGTCTTTAGCTTGCTCTTCTCAAGTCAGCATTTGGTGAACACAGGGAAAAGTCGAGAAAACTGGCCAAACGTCAGCAAAAATCATGTTACTGGAGTTTGGTAGCGAACCTTTAATGCAGCTCAGCGTTCCACAACGTGGTGCTAGCGGAGGCCAGCGGAGGTGGGTGTTAGCACCATTAGAACAAGCGTGACTTTTGCCAATGTGGCAACGTGTGGGAGAGGGGATCGACACATCACTGTCCAGTGATTCTGAACAGGCAGGGCAAAGCAGTACCCAAACAATAGCCAGCGTAGCCGATCACACCAGTAACTTAGGCTAGCTGAGGTTAGCGTAGGGAACTTGATCATAGCGGAGATTAACTTTCTCTAACACTCTCCAACTTAGCCAGAGGTACGTCGGCAAACGGCAAGAAATTTTAAACATGTTGAAAATTTTTGGTCGATGTTCATCAGCGTAGACCGGCGGAGGCCAGTGGTGGCTAGCGGAGGCCAGCGGACACTGACGTTTGCAAATACGTTCATCTAGCTTGGCCCAAACGTCTAAGTGAGATTGTGCCTTCAGAAGGATCGTAGATGCCATTGGTGGCATTGAAGAAGCCTCTGATGTCATTTCTATCAGCAAGCTCTTGGAGCTCGGCGGCTTTGTCGACCACCTTTGAATCTTCATTTTGCGAGTTTCTCTCTGCAAACTCGCCTTGCTTTCCTGGTGTTGACGTTTCTTCTCTCTTGAGTTTGGGTCTCTACGAAGCTCGAGGAATGCTTTCTGCTTTTGGTCTACAAGTTGTTACAGGATTTGGTCATTCTTGTGAAACCTGTGTTGATGTTTCTTCTTTTGATGGCCGAGTGTTTGTTGGCAGGTCATTGTAATTGCAGTCTTCAGTTCGTCCCAGTGGCTGGGAGTATTTCGTGGGAAGTTCTTTTACAAGGCGTTGCATGAACTCTGCTTTTACTGCTGGATCTTGAAGTCTGGAGATGTTGAACCTTTTGACTGCCTTGCAGTGGCCAAGTCTCCTTTTGGGTCAGATGTTGAGTCTAATTTTGGAACAAATAAGATAGTGGTCTGTCCAACAATCATCTGCGGCAGTCAGCATTTTGGTGGAAAGGACATCTTTTGGTCACGAGATCGAACAATAATATAATCAAGCAGGTGCCAACGCTTTGAGCGGGGATGCTGCCAGAACACCTTGAACTTCTGTTTTTGTCAAAAGATGGTGTTCATGATGATCAGGTCGTGTTCAGCGAATTTTGTGAGAAGCAGAGTGCTGTTGGCGTTGCACTCACCGATTAATTTTTTCCCAATGGTTCCACTCCAGAGTTGGTGGCCTTTCCCCACCCTTGCATTGAAGTTGCCAAGAAGAATAATCTTGTCGGATGGGTGAATTGCGGACAGGATAGAGTCCAGTTTGGCGTAGAAAGCTTCCTTCACTTCAACCTCCATCGAGTGTTGGAGAATACGCACTTATCACAGTTGCATGATGTTCAGCTGTAAGTTGGAGACAAAGGGTCATCAGCCGTTCTTTGATTCCCACTGGAACGTCTGTCAGTTTTGAGAGGAGACAGTTCTTGATTGCGAATCCGATGCCGTGGATTCTTCGTTCTTCCTCGGGAAGTCCTTTCCAAAAAAAAAAAGTGTATCCTCCCTGCTCCTCCCTCATTTGTCCTTCCTCTGCTCTTCAAGTTTCACTCAAGGCAACTATGTCAAAGTCGGATTTCTGAAGCTCGCGAGCTACCAGAGCGGTTCATCTCTCTGGTCAGTCTGAGATTGTATTGTCCAACAAAGTTCGCACATTCCATGTGCCAAATTTCATCACTTGCATTTTTGTACTGCTGAGGTGGTGACCCTCTGGACGCGGTAATCCAGACATGTGGATGTGAAGCAGACGATGTTTAGGGCACTGTTTCCAGCCCCCTCCCTGTTTAGAGTGAACAGAGTGGATCCTGCTCAGTCGCAGATGCAGCTGTCGAAAACCCCTCCTGCTTCGTCCAAGGATTGCATGACTGAATCACACATCTGCCACTTCCATGCTAGGTCTGAGGGCTTCTAGACTCATGATCATGTCCCTGTCACTTGTTGCTGATCGCCAAAAGACTTTGTAGGAATGCAACTCAGCAGTCTATATCCGATTTGATTCTGAGGCGCCCATGCGTGAATTCATTTAACGTGGGGATGTTGTTGCATGCCGACAAACACACGGTCCTTGGCAACTCTTTGACCAGGTTTAATAGCAGGGAGTCCCCGACAATTGGAGTTCGAAGATCTGCTGCAGCCTTCTTCAGCTTTCACAGCCATTGAGTTGTCCCGATGGATTCCACCTCTTCTGCCTGATCCACCGTTGAGGACTTAATTCATCAGAGCCCCTTTTGCCGTCATGTTTTCGGGGTTCCTATTGAGCCTTCACAACTACGATAGCGGCCCGGGATCCGAGGATCCCACCGTACTTCACCCCAATAGGCAGTCTCTTACTTGATCCATTGCCCATGTGGCATGACGGGGATGCGGGGTTGGACTTCTGGTACCCACCGGTTGACATAACTAGATTAAGTAAATACAGCAATTCATTTAGAGTGTATAACTGGTCTACAGTTTTCTTGGGTGTCTTGATGGTTTCCTTCACAAGTCTCCTTGCACAGTCACTCAGTTTTTGAGAACTCCCTACTCCATACAGATTTACCATACGGTACCATACTGTTTTGTATTTCTTAATGGTTGATGTAAATGTGACTTGTAAATGTTCATGTATCCATCCTCTGTCTTGTCTAAAGAAACCCTGGTGTGAAAGCGATGAGTTACTGTAAACTCATCAAAGGGTGCAAATACAGTAATTGTGTCACACATAAACTTTGTCTTTTTTATTTCACTATATAAAAACATTTTTTTCTGCTGGTGTTCAATCATTTTTGCCATTTCATGAAATGTTCTGATTATACAAAATTGGTACATTGTGTTATTTCTGAACATATTTTAAACTCTGTACTTAAAATTCCAGGGTGCCAACAACACTAATCAGGACTGTAGGTCATGACAGTGACAAAAAAAAAAAAAACGCAGAAAGATTGAAAGTTCCATCCTCTTACTCTCTTGCAGCTCAGCCCATGCACTGGATCTACAACCCAGACAGGCTTAAAGAAGTTCTCTCTGATCTGGAGCCCTGTCCAGAGTTTCGGCCCCAGTCTGCAAATCCTTTCTATCGCAGGACAACGGGCGAGCAGACCTGCTACGGAGATCAGGCATATGTCCTCCTGGAATCACTAAGTCAATGTGGAGGTATTGAAATTTACCCAAATAAAGGAAAAATATCTCTTGTGGTAACAGGCCTCCAATTGACTTACAAGTTTATTCATCGATATACCATGATCATTACTTTAAAACAAAGCTGACCACTCATTATTAAGATGGCAGGTTGCTGGACGAGTCTTGATATCACATCGGAAGTATTGTTACTATGTCAAAAATAAGAAGGAAGTCTTATGTAGGCCCTGAGGCCCATTGGTGCCGGTGCTTATCCCCGGATTATGTAGCGAGAAAGCAGATGAGTCTATAACTCCCCCTGGAAGGGACGCCAGCCCACTGTAGGTTATGTCCCCAGGCAAGGGTGGTACCCATTTACAGCTGGGTGGACTGGGACAAAGCAAATGAAATGTCTTGTCCAAGGACACAGACAGGTAACGTGACCGTTCCTCAAGATAAAACTTTCTTTTTCTCTATTGCATACACTGCTCTTCAAATTTTAAGGCAAATGAAATGTAACTTACATATTTAGTTTTTAAAGCTACATTATGTCATGTTTTGGTAGATGTTGACACTGAAGACTTGACGAAGCGCATGTACAAGTTCTTTGGACCAGGATCGGTGTACGACCTGCCTCTCAATGATCCTTACCGGCAGAAAGGAGGTACCTGTTCTACTCTGATGGAGCTGTTATGTAACTGGTCGTCACACCAAATTACAACTCAGCATTTTGGTATCCAATAGCACTGTTTATCATTTCAGTCACCTAAAAAGGATGTAAACGCCTCTGTTGCATTCTGATATGACCTTGCATATTACCTTCTGGTGTCCTTAGTTGTTGCAGAGGGGTTTTCTACCAAGTTAACATGTAAACGGGGTGCTGCTGTCAACCGCCACAGCACAGAATACTCTTGGGTACTATAAACAACAAACTGTGGCTTCCCACCTCTTCATATCTTATTTAAAAGAAATATAAGAAGCAAACTACCATGAATGCACAGGCAATGAAAACGGCTCCACCTAGAGAAACCTCATTAGTCCTTTTACAAGACGTGAGATACACTTTTTGATGGGTTCAACTATCTGTCGGGGAAGAAAGATCTCAGAACTCTTTGCCTGGTATAAATATGACCTGTGACCCCAATGGCCTTGACTTTCACCCAAATGACTGACCTTTGGTTGTTCCTGACAAGGCAACTCCAGAATCCATATACATATGTGTGCCAAGTTTGGTCCAAATCAATTTGAAATTCAATTTCCTTGGCCCCAGTGAATGCTCGAAGGACAATCTGGGGTCAACCTTCATCCACATACTAGGTTTGGTAGAAGTTAGCCTAAGGACCTGGGAGGAGTAGGCCAACAGACAGATAGACAGGCATGACCTTGACCCCAATGATTGACCTTTGGCAAATTTAACCTTGCTTTGGCAATTTCACTTATGTGTATGGAGTTTTGTAGAAATTGAAGTTAAAACAAACAAAATTTTAATCTTTGACCTCAATGACCTTGACCTTTGCCAAAATGAATCCAGGAAAATCTGCTCTGTCTTGGCCCTTCATGGCCACCCCTGCTTTAAGGGCAATTCTGGGGTTGACCTTCATCTACATACCAAGTTTGGTGAAAATCAGCAAAAGGACCATGGAGCATTAGGGGGGGAAATAAACAAATAGACAAACAAACATTGCTTAAATTATAGTGTGATATCAGCAGAGTTTCTATATGCATAGATGTAGAACTGGGGGACTTTTAGGATGTTTAACATGAGACCTAAATTATATTGAATTGTTAAACATGAATACAAAATTATTTTGTACAATATGGCCCATTTCCTGAAAAGAAGTCCAATATAGGCCCTGAGACCCATTGGTACTGGTGCTTATCCCATTCCATAGTGCAAAGCTAATGAGATTCAACAACTCCGCCTAGAAGGGTTGCTGGCCCGGCTCTGGTTACTTCCCCAGCGAAGGCCAGTACCCATTTAGAGTTGGGTGGACTGAGACAATGCAGAAGAAGTGTCTTGTCCAAGGACACAGATAGGTAGCATGACCAGGAGTCAAACCCAGGTCTACATAATGGTCGCCCATCTCTGATCCCAGTGAGCTACCTGCTCTACATTTCATATCAAAAAATTCTCATGTCCCTCTGACTTGCCGTAGCATTTAGTTTTGGTTTTCTAATTGTGGGATGTCCCATGTAATGGACAGACCACCTAGTGGTACTCCACCGGGGGCTCGACCCCGTGTCTGTCCGTCTGTCTGTTATGATGTCCCGCCAAGTGACCTTTCTGTCATATCTCAGCAACCACTTAAGTTCGAGACTTAATGTTTGGATCATATGAAAGGACATTGGAAGGGCTTTCATGATTTGTTGATTTGGTTGCTATGGTAACCATGGTTCCTAGGCAAAAATTCTTTCTTGAATATCTCAGGAACTACTTAGGATAGACACGATGTTTGCCTTATATGAAAGGTCTGAAGGGCTTTCATGAAATGGCAAGTTGGTTGCTATAGTAACCATGGTTGCTAAGGAAAAATTATTTCTTGTATATCTCAGGAAGTACTTATGATATACACTTGATGTTTGGCTACCATGAAAATTCTTTGGAAGCCCTTTTGTGATATGTTAATTTGGTTGCTATGGTAGCCATGGTTGCTAGGCAAGAATTCTTTCTTAAATATCTCAACATCAGATAGAGACTTGATGTTTGGCTCTTGTGAAAGGTCTTTGGAAGGTCTTTTATGCCATGTTGACATGGTTGCTAAGGTAAACAAAGGTTGCTAGGGAAATATTCTTTTTTGAATATCTCAGGAACTACTTATGATAGAACGTTGATGTTTGGCTCTTATGAAAGGCCTTTGGAGGGTCTTCCAGCCAATGTTGATTTGGTTGTTAGGGTAAAATTGCTTGCTAGGAAACATACTTTTGGAATATCTCAAGAACTACTTATGATAGACACTTGATATTTAGCTTATATGAAAGTTATTGTATATTGCCTAAGTAATAAAAAAAAAGGATTGTTTTGTTTCTGTGAAATAAAAAGGTTGATTCATGATTCTTCCACCCTGGGACATCCCACCTGCAGGGTCTGAAGGGCTTCATATGTTGCAACTGCTTCCAGTTGCAATATATGAAGAGTATTATCAGTTAATAGGGATGAAGATGTAAATCAACGGATATCCTTATTACTAGAACAGCATACAATGACTGTTGCATTTATTAGGTCCCAAAGCAGTCCTCCCCATTGACGGCCCATGGAGAAATGCCAGCCTGAAATCTTTCATTAGAAACGTGGATGCCAGCAAAGAAGAAACCGGTATTGTTTAACACAAACACATACATCATAAATGTAACTGAACAATATGTACACGAAGGTTGTGCCTGGAGGCTGATGTTACAGAAATGTGTGTATGTGTTTTTGAGGCTGTGCTGAGGACTGTCAGATAGATGGCGTTGCAAAGCTAGCTCCAGTGGTGGCCATGTACGCTGGAAAAGCAGAAATGCTGGAGAAAGTGGAGAAAGCTACAAGAGTCACTCAGAATAATGACATGTGTGTGGCCATGACACTGGCTGCAGCAAGGTGAAGAGGAATAAGACTTTAGTAAATGTTGCAATGGCATGGGACTCGTGGAATAATTTGCTTAGAAATCTGTTTGACCAACTTTGTATGATGTTGTTTCATCAGGTTCCTGGAGCATTTTATTCTGAACGGTCCAGATCCTGGTGCTCTGGATGCAGTGCTGACCCAGCTGAGTGAACCAAAGTGTCAGAACCCACAGGAGCTGGACAGGGCTGTCATTGGTAGGCCTGTACTTGGCTCTAAAGGTGTCAAATGTACTTAGAGGATAAGTTCCCTTTTTATCTCCCGCTTCCACGTTAGCGGAAAGGGGGATATTGTTGTCACGATGTCCGTCCATCAGGGAATCCGGTGTTAACATTTAGAACTCACTAATTTTTTTTTTTCAAGTTTCCATTGGCCTAGCTTTATGAAACTTGGCAGGTGAATACTTCTGGGTGTATCCTGAACTGAGTTCCACATTTGTGAAAAAAATTTGAACTCAAAATAAATTAAAAATTTCCTGATTTCTGGATCCAGACGTCTGGAGTTAGTCTCTGAAGCCTG
>OMMV01185741.1:0-10405 GCA_900302635.1 Chatrabus melanurus | reverse complement strand
TCTGCCTCTGCTGTGCATTCATATTGTGGAGCGATTCAACAGCTGCAGGTAGAATGAATGTGGGGTGTGTGTGGAGCCATATATATATACCAGATTCGCGACATTCGTGACAGATTCCTGACAGAACGTGACGTGCACGCAATGGCGCGCAACGGCGCGTGACAATAATCGTGTCCGTGCGTAATGATTCGTGATGATCCGCCAGCGATTCGTGCCATTAATCGTAACGCGTGGTAACAGGTCGTGACGGCGCGTGACGCATCTGCCCCGAATCATCTAAATTCGTGATCCTCCGTCACGAATTAAGATTTGTGACATTCTTGACTTGTCGTGGTTATGTGTAAACCCAGCATAACACAATATTAATTTCAAGAGCTTGAAACTTGAAAAATAATAATGTTTAATTCATATTAATATGTAATCCTTAATTAGTCTATCATTTAAATTAAGATTAAGGGTTCATGTACTGTACATTTTCATAATCCATTTTGAACTTCTGTTCTCTGGTATTAATGTGGACATTACATAGGCCTGATTTCATTCATTTTCTAAACCCGGGAGCCTATGCCAGCAGTCATTGGGTGAGAGGCGGAGTACACCTTGGACAGGCTGCCAGTCTATTGCAGGGCAGACACATATAGACAGACAAACACATTCACACTCTCACTCACACCTACGGTCAATTTAGTCACCAATTCACCTAACCTGCATGTCTTTGGAAGTGGGAGGTAGCCGGAGCACCCAGAGGGAATCCACGCAAACATGCAAACTCCACACAGAAAGGACCAGGTCGAAAGCGAACCTGGTCATTGCTCACTGTGAGACAACAGTGCTCACCGCTAAGCCATTGTGCTGCCCAGGCCCTGATCTGTGAACAAAAAAAATGTAACTTCTACAGTCTGTGATTTCACAGATAACGATGTTTGCCATGTGTTTCCCTGAGGAGATATAATTGCCCGCCCTGCTGAACCACCTGGTGGAACCACACTGTGCATTACAGTATGTGTCGCTGGTTTTTCTACCTAATTAGACAAAGCCTTAAAGCTCTGCTTGGAAAAATTTTATGTAACATATACAGACAACCATAAAACAAAAGACTGAAGCTGACAATAATGTCTCATCCCTGCAGATTTGGACTCTTTACATTATATTTAATTTCCCAAATTAAATCCTGTGAATGCTGGCACGAAATAAAACAAGTTCAAACATAACAGCTGGAAGCAACGGCAAGAAAGAATGGTTGATTAATCATAGCTTCACCTTAATTATCTCTCCCTATACCTTTTACAGGAAATATAGCTTACTGAATCATTCCATTTTGCAAAATGTCGATAAAGTAAAAATTACAATATTTAATTTTTGGACATTCTGGTTGCTGTCAGTGTTGAAAATTATACATTTGAGATCACAAACATAAAGTCGTTCAAGTGCTAAGTGCAATGATCCTGGTTTTGTTTCCGTTAGGTTTCCATTTCCCCAGTGTCGAGTTCTGCTCCCCTCCATGGTTTCCATTTTTCCTTGTCGAGTTTGGTTTCTCTCAACGATTCATTAATTCTCATTGTCGGGTTGGATTTAAACCGTTCTGGTGTCAGGTTTTGTCTCCTTTGATGTTTCTGTTCTTCCTTGTATTGAGTTCTGTTTCCTGTGTTGAGTTTCTTTTATTATTTTGTGTCAGGTTTTATTAACATACTTCTGTTATTCATTTGTTGAGTTTTGTTAACCTTAGTATTGTGTCCGGATTGTTCTTTGCATCGGGGATTGGTTTGGTTCATTTATTGATTGTGTTATTCATAGTGTCAAGTTTTGCTAATTTTACTGTTCTGATTTTTTTGTCGAGTTTTGTTAGCTTTAGTGTTCTGATTATTTCTTTTATTGAATTTTATCATAATGTTTCTGTAATTCTTAGTGTCGGATTGTGTTTACTATAATGCTTTACTTTTCCTCAGTGTCGGGTTTCATTTATGATAAGGTTTTCTATTTAATCCTTGTCAGGTTTCGTGTCATGTTCACCTGTGTTCCTTTCAGTGTTTTTATTTCCAGTGTTTTATTTGGTATCACTTCACTCGTGTTCGTTTAGATTCCGGTTTTATTTTGATAGTGTAATATCCGGTCAGTTTTCTTCTCGGTTTTTAGTTTTGTCTCTCACTTCTTGTTTTATGTTGATAGCTCCTTCCCGTGTCTGTTTTCATTTTCTTTACTTCCGTGTCAGCGCACACCTGTTTATTTCTGGGCCAGTATGTACTACGCTGTCAGCTAAGTCTACCCGTGTTGTGTTTTCCTAGTAAACTCTTGTTGCCACCCAGTGCTTTGTTCCAGTGTTTCCTTGTCATCTTTGCCTGCCTCCTCATGGATTTGATGTCCCGGTCTGACTGCCTTTTGTGTATTGAACTCTGCTGCCTGATTATTAATTATTCTGCTGCCTAACACTTCACAGACGCCAGTGCTTTTTGACCTTGGCCTGTTTAAACAACTCTGAGTAAATAATTTTGGCATTACCTCATTACATTAAGTTAAAGACATTAACGGTTATTAACATTATCCTTCCTATTACACAGTACAGCCACATTCAGGGCCATTTGGATATAACTGAGAGTGTATCTAGTTTTAAGGAAATCAAAATATAAAGCTATTTCACTTAAGGCCTTCAGCTATAATGCTCCAAATATCAGAGGATAAAATGATGCAGATTCTCTGAGTATCCGGTTGATATGAGCAAATATGGCTGGTTATATGCACGCATTCCCTCTGGTGAGTTTTGTCGCAGGGGATTAAAAACATAAATATGGTAGGGAATCCAATAACCGTGTGCAGTGAAGGGAGAATATGCATCATCTACAACCCGCAAACACAAAATGTCAGCAAGCATAGCTGCAGCTGTAACCTTGACAATGACAATAATGGCTATTAAAATGAGAATATTGACCGCTTTGCCTAGCCGGATTAACATGTCTGAGCCACTGGTATACAAGCTCGTTTGAGTCATCACAGGCTGGAGTCATAAAGCTTATTATAGTGTGATCATAACATTACTGCAATGTGAGATTGTCTGCTACTCATAAACATAGCTTATAAAGTATGAAACACAGTCTCAATGATGGACTGCCATGCCAAAATGAGGTTTTAATATCTAAAGCCACGTTACTCTCCCCATACCTGTCCAGATGGCTAACTATGTTTGGCTTGTTCTATTTAATTTTTGTCAAGGTCAGGTCAAGTTTGGGAGAATGCACTGGTGCAATACATTGCCTCATCTACCAAGTGACATAACTGCTTTGGGTCCTGACTGACAACCACCCATCTATCAGCTGTTGACCTGATGTCTCTAGTCTTACTGTATGGTTGTGAGACTTCAACTCTAACAGTTACCATGGTGATGACTGGACGTCTTTCATGATAGGTCTCGACAGAGATTTCTTGAGTGGAGTTGGAATCATTGTGAGTTAAACGAGCAGTTACAGACTCAGAAGAGGGGTACTGGTTGCATTGTGATGGAACATCAAGGTATTATATTATGGCCATGTGGTGTGCTTCATTGAGCATGATCCATCATACAGGTGCCTTAGTGCTGAAGGCCCTCAGAAACTGGAAAAGGCCAAGGGGACACCCACATATCACCTGGCTCCAGCAGATAGATGACCACTTTCGGGATGCGTGGACGGATGGTGGTCGGCCTGTATAGTTGGCAATCAGGACACAAAGTGGTTCAGCAGTGGTGGATGGTATGATGTGCGGTACCAGTGAATGCTCCCACACCTTTTCTGAACTGTGTCAGGGTAATAGTCACTCATGGGTGTTTTGCAGAGTTGCTCTCCATTTGTGCATGTTGGCTTTTGTTTGGAGTCTGGCAACAGCAGCACCAGAGTTCTGAATAAGTTGTACACTCTCAGTTGCTTTTTTTTTTATTTTTTTTTTAGGAAAGACAATAAAGGATTTACTGCATTAGGCTAACCTGCTACAAATGATACTGTGGGTTAGTTACCCAGGAACGTTCTAGCAAAGAAATTGATGTACAGTACCTGGGCAATATTTTCAAGGTGGAAGAAAGCCACATGGGTCACAGTGCTTTCGTTAAGTTTGATTTTACTGAGGTACCATAGGTCTGAGAGGTTTGTTTAGCATATATCTTTTGGCCTTGGTTCAAGCTGAATAACCTGGCTTCAAATAATTAATATGCATCATTTATTAATTGCAAACGGGCAGGTTTTGACTAAAATCAAACTCTGTTAGCCATCAGGCACTACAGAAATGTGTGTCATTGGAATAATTATGCTGTAACTTAAAAAGTGGTGGATGGATTAAGATTAAACTTTATGGAGAGCTGGTCTTTAGGAAAAAAGAAATGTTGAGCAGATATTGATTGAATTATTTATCTCTTTCTTTAGTTTGTTTAATTTTGCAGTTAGGCACCTTGCAAGGCAGTGGGACTGTGTGCGTGAATGCTTGAAATCAAGGCATCGTTGTAAAGGTCTTTAACCATCTGCAGCTGAGGTTTCTTCCTGTAATCAAAAAATTTTGAGGGACTTTTTCCTTACCGCTGTTGCCAGTATGCTTGCTCATGGGGTGGGTCTTAACCTTATTTGTTTATAGTGCTTTGAGGTGACATATTTTATGATTTGGTGCTGTATAAATGTGCAGCACGGTGGCTCAGTGGTTAGCACTTTTGCCTCACAGCAAGAAGGTCTGGGGTTCGATTCCACCCATGCTCAGTTCCTTTCTGTGTGTAGTTTGCGTGTTCTCCCCATGCTTGCGTGGGTTTCCTCCGGGAACTCTGGTTTCCTCGCACCATCAAAACATACACATTGTGGTCTGCTCCTTTCTCTGCCCTTAGCCAAGGCAGTGTCTCTATATCTGGAGTTGGTCCCCGCGTGCTGAACTATGGCTGCCCACTGCTCCTAGTGGTTGGATTGTGTCTAACTATAAATGCAGAGGACACATTTCATTGTATGTATGTACAATAAAAGGCTCTTTTTCTTATTCTTGAATTAAATTGAATTAAATCTGCAGCCAATCAAAGTGCAGTCCATTTTATATTTAAATTCAGAGGTAGATTTGTGGTTTCAAAACTGAGTGGAATTTCTCCAAAATTGTATTTGGGCTACCTGGGTCCACCACGGTGTTTTTTGGAATTCAAAGGATCTCTAGAACTTGAAATCAAGTATTAGTGGAACCCAACTACATCAATCAATAAAATCCATAATTCCTAAAATAATCAGGTCAAGTCAGGTATCACCGCATCCACCACACTACGGAACAGCCTTAGAGAAATGTGTCACATGGCCAAAATGTCGTAGCTGACATTTTCTCACAATGCAAATGATACTCCTTAGCTCTCTAAGTAACTGTTCATTTGACACAAAGTCCTTCCAGCAGCACCCAATGATCTTCTGAAGAGACGTAGCACCGAAGACATCTAGTCATTACCTTAGCTCACTAGTTAGCATCCAAATGTCACAGCCTTACACTAAGACAGGAAACACCAGGACCCTAAAGACTTGGACCTTCTTTCTCCTGCAAAGGTATTGGCTTCACCAAACACCTCAGTCCAACAACCTCATAACTCCATAAGCTCTAATATTTTTTTCTTTCGGCTGCCTCTGGTTGCTCAGGGTCTCCACAGCAGATCTGCCACAGATCCGCATTGGGATTTGGCACAACTTTTACACCGGCTGCCCTTCCTAATGCAACATGAAGAAACAGGTGTGCAGTTCCTGGTGTTCCTAAGCAGTCTCTTAGCCAAGTACTAATCTGCTTAATTTCTGAGATTTTATGAGATCAGATATGCTCAGAGTGGCATGGCTGCACCCATAAGCTCTAATAATAATAATAAGCTCAAATAATCATGACACATAGTATGTCAAATAAAGCATTTAAAAAACGTCCCAGAAGAGTCCGTCTTTAAAGGCACTGTCCTCCCAGGTGGTGTAGTCTCGTGTTCTGACAGTGATGATGATTAATTACAATGAGATGGCGGACCCAGGTATCCCACAGCCTTATTAAGAAGTAAGTGATTTCTTCAAAAACCTCTTTCCAAGGGCTTTGGCTTACATTGTGCTACTTGTTCAGCAAAGATTTTTAATTTGAATTTTGAGCAATTCAGTAGATTGCTAGCTGTTTGACTTGGTGCATGCCCCTATGACCTGTGACCTCTGCCAATAAAGCAACAACTGCACATTCAAGTACCAACATAAAATTCCTACTTCTCTTTCTGTGCTTTTTTTTTTCTTCAAAGTGTAGGCTACACTACTCGTACAAAACAGTGCCCAAATATAGGTGTGCTGAGGACAAGACGATGATGCACGGCAGGGTTTACAGAATCTTGGCAGACTCTCCAGGCAAATCAATACAAATGTCTTATTGCTCCGGCTTGTTTTGGCTCTGCTAACAGATCAATCTGAAGAGGTCATGTGTGAGGAAGAGCACAAATACAAGTCATTTAAACATAAAAATAGACGCTGGCTGTGCTTCATCCCAGAGATCTGTCCATTTCTTTCCACCGTCCCTCACAGATATTGGTGACTGGACATAAACCTTTCCCTCTTTACACCTTGTTATTTACGCTCAGTATTTCTATTAGAGCAGGAAGGACAGGAGGGTTTGTGTTTGTGTGAGGGGATTTGGGAGGCAACAGAACAAATATTGACTGAATGGTGTGCACATTTAATTAGGTGCCTCAGCTTTAATGGCAGTAAATATTAAAGCTGATATCAGTTTGACTTTGGATTAAACGCATTAGATGGTGAAAATCAGTGTTCCAGGCAATTACGAGTACAAAATATAACGATTATTCTGTTATGTTTATTTAGCTGTGAGAATTGCATAGCTGGAAGTTCATTACAGCATTTTATTGTTTGTCTCAGTTATGTACTGTTCAATTATTATTCCAAGTACACCTATTTAAAGGGGAGAACACCTTTGTTTATAAACTAAATTGTTCTTTGGATTGGGCAGCGTAATTAGTTTTTCTGAGCAAACAGCCGTCATCTCACATCCTCTCATATCCTCTCATGTCATATTACATCAATTTTTATGCAAAAATCGCTCCACTGAAATCATTTGTATAATAAATACGGGCAGTTAATTTGCTTTCTCTTTATTAGACAAGATTTGTTGTATTCTTCCATTTTATATCTGTGTTTTTATTACTTTAACTATTATACGACAGTAAAATTTCCTCCTAGGCAGAAATAAGTCAGTTGAGATCATCTTTTCAATCTTACAGTATCACTTTTTATTTCTCTATGTGGCTATAACTAATAGGCTTGTTTGCCAACTGTGCAGTTTTGAAAAAATGTTTTAGATTCAGCATGACTGGCGAAAATGCTTGTGGTTATGCTGTCGAGAGGGATTCCCATCCCTTGGATTCTGCACTATTCTTCTACACTCAAGAGTTCAACCAGATTCAACTTTGACCCCTATTCCGATGACCTTTTCAACATGCTGTAAATGGACGGTCAGCACAGCACAGGCACAATCTTGTGCTTTCTGCACCCACACAAACAGCGACAGAAGCTGTAATGTGATCTTAAATCTATCATTTCACACAAAATAAATCATTTTGTGATTATAACAGTTCACTGAGATTCTAAAGACTTTCGCTTCTGTGCATTATGTGCAAAACATGATCACGGAATAATAAGCTAAATCGACAGGGTGGAATTAAAAGCCCAAAGTCAGACATGTCATGAAGCTGTTGGCTATGCAATGGGCAGACAACAACAGTAACAATAATTTCATTATCACATTTACGCTGAACTCTGAAAATAAAATGAATTAATATATCACAAAGAAAAGCCATAAATAATATTTTAATGATGATAACAATATAATGTATTATTAGTAGTTGTAGTACTGGCAAGTGGGCTTGTGTCCAGAGGGTCACGAGTGCAACAGAAAAATCACTAAGGTGGCCTTGAGCAAGGTCATTAATCCCCAAGTTGCTCCTGGTGTGCAGTTGAATGCCTTGCATGGCGGCACCTGTGTGTGAGTGTGTATGAATGGGTGAATGCTAGGATTCATTGAATGAATGAATACGCTTTGCGTATCTGCATCAGGTGGAAAACGTGCAACCATGGGAAAGACATGGTCCTTTTATTTCTTCAACAGTCATCCTTTATCATTATTTTATTAACCTTGCAATTTCAATTTTTTTTTTTTTTTTATCAACTGAATACCTATCTTCAGTTCGTTACTGAAACAAGTACAAATCACTTCCAAAAACATTTAACACTAGCACTGGATTGAATGTATTTCTGGCTGTGGTAAGTAACTTTTATTCAAGTCATTCAATAAATAAATAAATTAATTAATTAATAATAATAATAAAGTCAAACCTCCCGAACAACAAAGGAAACACTGGAGCACATGAACCCAGAAGCCGTGAACAGGAAATAAAGCCACAGAAAATAATCATAGAGCAGATGTCAAAATAAGAGCGCGAGGGATAATAAACTTGGAGGGAAGTTTGACAAGAAAGATGCAAAGGATAATGAACACAACACCAGACTATAATAGAGGAAATAATACTAAAGGTAGAAACTCAGAGATCAGAAACTGAAGACCAGAAATGTGAACCATGACAGAGGTCAAATTTCCAAAGGTCTATCATTGGGGTCAAAGTCATGTCTGCCTGTCTGTTTTTCCTCCCAGGTCCTTTGGCCAAATTCCAGCAAAATTGATGTGTGAATGATGGTCAACCCCAGCATTGGCCTTGAAGGGTTTGTTTTGTCAAATGTCAGAATGCTGTAGTCCTTACTGGCTTCATGCCCACGGGTACTATAGTCACTTTTAATTTGCTGCTTACAGTTCTTGTCATGATGTGATCTGGCCAGAAGATACAATTACATCTTATGTTTCTGATTTTGTTTTGTTTTTTCTGTTGAGAATTCCATCACAACAAAATAATCTGTGATTGTCAGTAAGCATCCACAGAGCTCCCAGATGATGTCCGTTTCTCATGTCAAACATTGATTATGACAGCATTCGAGTCCTTGCTCTGGCGTATTGCGCAAGACTGAGACAGCTATAGACAACACCAGGTTGTTGGTTGCTCATGAGGAACATCTAAGAGGCCCGGCTGGTCACTTTAAACACTGGACAGACACCATTGTTGAGTTAATTAGGTCAGTACATTTGTTGTCAAATGGTGAAATAATTACCATGATTGCGGTATTCTAGATGATGGCAAATACAATACAAGTAATGAGCCTTTTATTGTAAAGTATCTAAAAAAAGGGTTCCACATAGCAGGCATATATATAATAGGTGTCACATCACAGCTTGAAAGTCATTCAGTCAGCACAGGCTTTGTTCTCCTTTCTGGCTGTAGGAGGCTGCAGAGAATTTTCAGTAACAGTTTTCTTGCTGAATAAGAGCAGCACACAAAGCTAAAAAAAATGTGTGTTATCCCCTTTTTAAGCTGTTGTCAACTATAGACAAGAAACACTCCATCAAGCTTCAGGGAACTGTAATGCTCCCACACAGACTGTGCAGTATTGAACAACAGCCTGATTTAAGTGCTCATCACTGTCCTTATTGGTTTCCTCTGGCTCCATGTCTGCTGTGCTTTCTCATTTTGACCATGTCTCTGCCTGTCTGTCTCTCTCTCTCCCTCAGGCATCAGGCACATCTTACAATTGTTCGGCTTCTTTCTCCCTATCACTGCTTTCTTATTATCTTGTTGGCTTACCTCGACACAATGATTCTGATTAAAACATTCAAGGTAACAGTTACATTGATCAGTCCTCACTCTGCCTCTATTGACCAAGAAAAGCATTAAACAAGTGTGCTTAGTATATATTTTAAGCCGAGTCCACACTGCTCCGTTTTCGTCGGGAGCTCCGGCTTGAAACGAAAAAGGCACGTGGCTGAATCTGAAAATATCTCCATCCACATTAAAGCCGTATTCATTTCTCCTTCGGCGTTTGGAGTGCACTGTACTGCAGAGCAAACAGAAAGCGTGCCACGTTTTGCCATCGTGTAGCAGGAGGCTGATAGTGACGTGGGTCTGCTCCACAGAAGCACCGTGCTTTCTGTAGTCCGCAGATATGCAACGTGCAGATTACACAGCGCGATGTTTATCGCTGAAACGTGCTAATCACCTCAACAACAAACTGGACTGGTCCCACAACACCAACGCACTGTACAAGAAGGGCCAAAGTCGCCTCCACCTTCTGAGGAGACTGAGGTCCTTTGGAGTGAGCAGGCCTCTGCTCAGGACCTTTTATGACTCTGTGGTAGCCTCTGCTCTCCACTACGCTGCCGTGTGCTGGGCCCCGGGCAGCACAGAGCGGGACAAGAACAGACTGGACAAGCTAGTCAGAAAAGCCAGCTCCGTCCTGGGCTGCCCCCTGGACTCTGTGCAGGAGGTGAGCGACAGGAGGGTAGTAACGAAGCTCACCTCCATCAT
>OMMV01185732.1:0-10270 GCA_900302635.1 Chatrabus melanurus | reverse complement strand
GTGAACTACGGATTAATTGCAAAGTTTATATTATAGTGTTATTTCATGTCACCGTGACTTGTTTTCAAACTGCGTTCATTTCAAATCACACTGTGAGTGGAGGGAATGCAGCTGCGCGTTCACTTGAAGTCGTGAACGCAGTCTGTTAAAACAGCCTCATGCTCTACTAAAGACAGCGTGCTGCAGGCTCAGTGCACTTCTGGGTCCAAACAGGGAAAGAATCTCTCAAAAACTGATCTTTTTGAGAGTTGAGGACGAAATGTCTGTCACCTCTTCCTGGGCAGTCGAGCCCACTGAACCGAGCGCCGCGCTCCAAGCACAAGTGCAGATTAGCTCCGGAAAATAACGAGTATTCCCGACTTTTTCCGAGCATGTGCTTGGTAGGAACACTGATCTGAAGTAATGGTTTGCACTATAGTGTGATGTTTCTTTTTCTTGCTTTTTTTTCTTTTTTATGTTACATTGTTATGGAGAAACAAATCTACTGTTACACTGCTTGGAAGTGACTTAAATGTTCTTAAAATGGCATTCTATACTATTTGAAATTTCTTAACAGTTAAGAATACAGCTTCCTGCTCCAATGAATTTGCTATGGGAGTATGCTACCCATTCAGAAACAGTTATATTGAAATTTATATACTGAAGAATATATCGCAATATATACCGTTACCGTTCCAAGCTTCAAATTAGGCCTAAATATGAATTTTAGGCCATTTCACATTTCACATTTTTCCAGACAACAGTTTGTAACTCTCCAGCGGTAGCGCTGCATGCTCAGGGAACTACCAGGGCCTTACTTTCAGGAACACTCTGCTTTACACTCAGATTGCAACACACATTCACACCTGGAAGATACGCAGTGCAATCACATTTTGATTTCGTAACTGCTAAGCGGGAGCTGAGGATGAAAGCACTTCAAAAGCACTTAAGTGGCAGTAATGTAGATGCAAGTGTATGGTGATGATGTAAGTGATTTTTTTTTTCCCCCTTCATTTCTGCTGTGTCTGCAAAGAGAGTCAATGAAATTATCAATGCGTAGTAATAGTCAAACTTTTTATAAAAATTACAGGCAGTATATATGTCAACATATAAATTACAAAGACTTGAACATAAGTGATGTTTCTCAGATCTCTCTGAGTCTAACATTGTATAATTTTTGCATCTGCCACCTCTCCCGTACCTCTTCTTTCAGAGGCCGGCTCAGATGACCAGCGCAGCTTTCGAAGTGGAAGCAGCAAAAGCTCCAACAGCACCAGTGGGAATGGTGCAGGACACAACATGGCTCCTTACGAGAAGCTCGCACCCGTATATGTTGTTAAAAACCTGGTGGTCAAGCCGGTGAGATTTTAAGTCATTGATAACATTTACGTTGACTTTAATTTGTTGTATAAACAGTGATTCAGCAAAGTCCATAATCTAAAAAAAGGTTATTGTTAAGTATTAGCATTAGTCATTCATTACAGAGTGCCTGAGTCATTTCTTAGTCTTCGAGAGGTTTGGAATTTGCACAAGGCCGAATGATGTACCAAAGTACTTAAGGACTGTTCAATTTAGGTTGATCTGGTTGTTGGTGTTTTGTTTTTGGAGGGATCAGAATGCATTTTGCAGATGACACTGTGTTGTGCAGCACAAGAAAGAAGAAAGTGGGCAGGAAGTGAGACAACTTGAGTCGGGCTTTGGAAGAGGACTGAAGATTAATAGAAAGAAGAGTAATTGCACTCTAAAACCTGATATGTTAGTCCAAGTCAAACTGTTTGAAGCAGCATGGTGTAGTTAAATCAAATGATTCAACCATCAAAATGTATTTTAAGTCAAATAAATATAGTTAACTTAAGTTGCATCAGCATAAATGAGCATTTATTTATATATATATATATATTTTTTCATAAGTTCGTTGCACACTAATATACCAAATTTGTTTTACTTAAATAAAATAATTATTGATGCTTGAATTTTTTTTAGTTTAACTTTAGTTAATCACATTGAGGTAATAAATTGTCTCAAATTGTTTGAGATTGATTAACTTACCAGATTTTACAGTGTGTTTAATTACAATGAGGATTCTCCCATTAGCTTGCAGGGTGAGTTACTGAAAAGAGTGAATACGTTTAAATATTTAGGATCAGGCATAGCCAAAGATGGAGAAATTGGCACAGGGATAACCCACAGAGAGGAGTCTGGAAGGAACAGATGGAAGATGGTATCAGCAATACTGTGTGATTGAAAAATCAAAGCCAGATCTTTAAAACATTTATTAGACCAATGATCATATATGGGGGAGAGACACTGGCAATGAAGGGAGTGTCGAAGAAGTTGGATGTGGTAGAAATGAGAAGGTTGAAAAATGGAGGTGTGGAGCTACAAAGCTGGACAGAATAAGAAATGAGAAAATTAGAGGTACAATAAAAGTAGACGAAGTATCGATGGAAGTGCAGTAAAGTACATTAAAGTGGTTTGACGATGTGATGTGAAGAGTCGAGGAATGTCAGTGAAAGAGTAATCGCAATGGAAGTACAGAGGAAGAGAGGGGTGGCTGAAGCGGATGGATAGAGGAAAGGAGGACTTGAAAGAAAAGCTGATTGAGGCGGTACAGGACGGGAAGGGGCTGACTGGACATGTAGACCGCCCATTGAAATGAGAAACTTGTTGCAAATGTTGGTTGTTACAAGAGGAAGAACCTATTAGATTGTGGACTATATCACTGTCTTTGACAACACTAATTAGCGTATCCAAAAATGCATTATAGTTTGAATTCACTTTGAGAACCAGATGGCTCAGTCTCATTGTCAAGGCATCAAATAGTGACATTTCTTTAGAGCGTCCATGACTTGCTGGGAATTTGGCTTTCAACAGTGACAGAAATACTTCTCAAGCTTTTGTGAATGCCACTAAAAATAACCCTGAATCTTCACCCCAACCACACTGCTCATTACTCACAGGGGTGACTACAGCCCCACGCGAGAATGGGTTGTCCATTAACTGAAAAGTCAGTGGTTCGATCCCCGACTACTCCTGTCTGTCAGAGTGTTCTTGAGGAATCTGTGGTCCAAAGCTGAGATAAGATTGGGAATGGTTAGTGTCAGGAAGGGCATCTGGCTGTAAAAGCCTAACCAAAGCCATACAGCATATTGCTCCCACAAAGAAGTGGAAAAAGATGTAGAGAAAGAAGAACCATAACACCCAACATAACAATAACAGTAGTAAAAGAAGCACATTATTACTTTCGGCATTTTGTAGAAAGCTAATTCCCTGCACATTGCTAGTGTATAGTGGTATTGCTGAATCGTGCAAGAATCGTTCACTTTGGGTGAAAAGCACCAAACCTGGCACACACACAGTTTTACCAACTGAATAAATCTAGTCTAGGGGCCAATTGATTTTCGTTCACTTTTTCCAATATGGCTGCCATTTTCAAAATGGCCACCATCGTAGGTGAAAACCAGTAATACAAACACATATATGTTTATAATATGCTAATTTTTTTTAAATTTAAACACAGATATGCGTGTTATGTGATACTTATGAACCTCCATCCCTTTTGAAGTGCGGATGTAATGTGGACAGAGGATGCCTTGGTCCATGCAATTGCGTCGAGGCAGGGATGGCATGTAAATCGTATTGCAAGTGTCTTGGGGACTGGGAGCGTCATTAAGAATCACATGAACTCGTGCATCATGTGAAACAACGTAGGACTGGAAGGTGGCCCAGGGGTGACCTTGGGACTCTAGTGCCCAGGGTATAATGTAAAGTAGGGCAAAGACCTATTTTGAGATATTTGATGTATCTCAACCACTTATCTTGAATAAATAATAATAAGCTTGAATCGTGCTTCAACCCAGGTCTCTGCATAAGGATCCTGACAGGCTGCACACTTACCTGTTGGGTAGTAATTTGGTGGCCATTTTGATTTGTTTTCTGCCATTTTGGATACGTCTTAAAAATCAATCAATATTGACTCCAGCATGACAATATACATATAGATGGATGTGAAACATTAACAATAAGAAGAAATGAATGATTTAAACCAGCAAGAATGTGGTATTTTCCTCATTGGCGGCCATTTTTAAATTTGGCTGCCATCTTAGATAGAAATTGGATTGGCTCCTAGGCCAGATTTAAAGAGCACATGAAGAGCTACATAATGCCAATTTTGGTGCTTTTCACCCAAAATGAGCAATGAGTTTGATATTCTGCAACATTATAAAGGTACCGAGTTCTTGGCAGAGGATAGGGAAGTGTGGGCGGAGCTGCTTGGTCTGCTGCCACCACGACCTGGACACGGATAAGTGGTAGAAAATGAATGAATATAAAGGTACCTTCCACATGCAAGTAATGACAAAATGGATGACAGAGTATCACTATTTGACACTTGACACAAGACTGCATTGAATGTATGTGAACATATATGTTCTAATGAGTGTAACTCTTTCTTTTTTCCTCGATGTGAATTAACCTCCTCCCCCTCTTTTTACTTTTTCTTTAATCTGGCTTCTAATTGCACCTCATTAAAACCCATAATCATAATCTTCTGTTGGTATAGTCAAGACCGAACCAGCTTCTGCATGGCTCCTTGGCATGGTCCGGAGGTTCGCACAGCCTTACTGGTGCCAAGGCACCAACCCAACTCTTACTGATCCAACAATCGGGAATACCTGCCCCTTCCTCCTTTGCCCAAACCCCTTCCACCAGTGTATCGCAAGGTGAAATTAAAAAAGGTCGTCGCATCAACCAGAAACACAGTATCAAGAACTCATACTTACCCATCCTGAATTCCTACCCTCGAATTGCCCCTCACCCAAGGAAAGAGAGCCAACAAAGCAAGGGTGTATCATGGGGGGAAGGGGTTAAGGAAAGTGGTGGTGAAGGCCAGAGCCAAAGAAAGAGAATGTGCACTGAAGAAGAGAAGAGAGAGGCTGTGTCTTCCACCACCCATCTCCCAAAGCACCAGCAGCATCTGAAAGATGCTAGAGTCCATTCCCAGTACAAAAGCAGAGGCACCCACAGCAAATCCCCCTGCCCGCTACCCAGCCATGCCTCCAGTACCCAACCCAAAACTCACCGCTGCCAACAAAGTTGGAGCTCTGGCAGTGTGAGCTCACCCTCTGTTTCCAGCTCCCAGACGCCCTCACCCCCTTCATCATCTGACTCCCCCTCGTCATCTTCTCCTTCTTCTCGCTCTCCCTCCTCCTCTGTGGCGCACAGTCCTTATAGCCAGGCCCCTGAAAGATCATCAGATCGCCAGCGACGTTTCCTCCAAACGACTGAGATCCTTAACCAGTCAGGCCTGCTGGCCATCACGCTGCGCACCAAGGAACTTCTGAAGCAGAATGCTGCCACTGAGAGAGAACTCGCTCAGCTCCGTCAGCACACCCATCTGCTGTGCCAGGTAGCCCAGACTAACCAGCATGGCCGCAAAGAAGGCTCCGACAGCCTTGATAAACTATTTGAGGCGATGGCTGAATCAGGCTCATACCCCAACCTCAACTTAAATCAACTGAATGCATTCAGCAGCAGGGATCAGCAGAGGAAGAACAGAAATGAGGATGGCAATGAAAAGGGCAATGACACAGCAGCTGGTGAAACACATACCAACCCACTGAAAAACCTGGGGTTTGTACATAACATAGATGATGGAACATCACCACCTTCACCACTGTTTGCACCTTCGCCAGAAACAGAAGAAAGAGAGTATGTTGATGACCCTTTAGACCCAAATTCCATGTCTGCCTGTATTTCTTTTCCCAAGTTGGTCCCTGAACAGGGGCTAAGACAAACAGTCAAGGATAAGGGCCTAAGTGATCTTACTATGTTGTCAGAGAACTCTACATACAATAACTATTTACTCTAGCTTTTTGGAAACAAGGACATGAATGTATATTGAATGGCAGGGTCATGTATAAACCTGGATGGCATCGAATTTGTTAGAATTGGGCATAATTGTCAATGCAAAAATGAGTATGTCTGGTCTCGTGGCTAAAGCCATTTTTGATGAAGCTGAATATGATATAGTTTTCTGCAGGGATTTCATAATTCCAAACATCCGTTCTTTATCTGTAGTTTTGCCTTCTGTGCACAGGTCTCTCCTTTTGATGGCTGCCTATGCAGTCAGTGATGTCCAGTATACCCAAGATGCAATTTGATGAAACATGCACCAAATGATGTACTGTAAGTGACAGAAGCAGTGAAACAATTGAAACATGTTTATTAAGAGGTAGAAATCACGTACTGTTGTTGTCATCACTACGGTTGAATTATTTAGGTTCCTCATATTTAGAAGTTAGGTTATGTTGATAATATGTAAATAATAAATCAATCAATCAATTGATTAATTAATGGACCAGTTTCCACAAACATTAAAGAGAACGGTGGGCCCAAATTTTAATAATAATAATTATTATTATTATTTGTATAGCACTTTGTGGTGCAGATTCTACATTTCAAAGTGCTTTGACATCCATAACCATAAATAACAATATGCTAAAATGAATAACACAATAATAACAAAACTAAAAATATATGAAAATCAATCATTCTCGAATTACAACACTCAAACTCAAAAATTCAATAAAATAGAATCATTCCCAATGGATTACTGGACCAAACTCACTGACAGTAATATATTATTCACAAGTTATAGGTTATTTATCTGCAAGGAAAGATGTGTCTTAAGTCTGGATTTAAAGACTCAATTTTAAAGATGATCCTTTATAAAAAAATTTAAAAAAGCATCGCCGGGAAATCTAAAATATTTGTAATCCACCAAATTTCCATGAAACATGGTGAAAAGGTTGAACCTATCCTGAAATAAATTTCATTAGATGTCAGGTGGGCCCAGATACATGGGTGGAGCCAGGATATATATATATATATTTTTTTTTTATACCAAAATTAATAACATTAAAACTTGTTCGGCCTGGAGTAACTTTCTTTAAGGTGGAGCTGCATAACTTTTGAAATTTGAGATATTTATTTTTGAATTGCAAAATGCATGTTTCTTGAATCTATTTTCACAATAGACACCAATACATTTTGGAGAAAATTTGCATGAATCTGGTAGCACCAAAGGGAGAAAATTTTGACAAAACTTATTGGAAAGGATAGAGCTAGAGAAGCCATTAAATGTTGGGGAGATCTTCAAAAATGGGTGGCACCGGGAAACTTTTGAGATTGGGTGTTTGACCTTGACACAGAGATACACTTTCATGGGAACTGCTATATTGTTAAATATCATCTTATAATTTGGAAAAAAGTGAAATAGTACAACCGCTGGCCACATGGAAGCATTTAGAAAAATCAACATGATAATGTGTGAATATACAACCCCAAATCAGAAAAGGTTGGGACGATATGGAAAATGCAAATTTAAAAAAAAACAAACAAACAAAACGCAGTGATTCTTACACTTACTTTACTACTTTGACTTCTGTTTCATTGCAGACAGCGTGAACCCAATATATTTCTTGTTTTGTGTGGTCAGCTTCATTTAATTTGTTAATATACATCCATTTGTCCATTTCAGGCTGGCAACACATTCCAAAAAAAGTTGGGATGGGGGCAATTTAGGGATAGTAATGAAGTTAAAAAAATGTAAATAATGATGTTGTTTCAAACAGGTGACGTCAACAGGTGATTATCATGATTTGGTCCAAAAGCAGTATCCACGAAAGGCTGAATCTTTGAGGAGCAAAGATGGGCAGAGGATCTCCAGTTTGTCAGCAAACCCGTGAGAAAAATATTGAAATGTTTAAAAATAATGTTCTTCAAAAAATATTGGAAGGGATTTGCATGTTTTTCCCTCTACAGTGCATAATATCATTAAATGATTCAAGGAATCTGGAGGAATTTCAGTGCGTAAAGGTCAAGGGCACACGTCTAAGCTGAACACCCATGATCTCCAATCCCTCAGACGGCACTGCATCAAGAACTATCATTCATCAATAGCTGATATAACCACATGGGCAAGGGATTACTTTGGGAAACCTATGTCAAGCACGGCAGTATGGAGTTACATTTACAAATGCCACTTAAAACTTTACTGTGCAAAAAAAAAAAAAAAAGGAAAAAAAGCCTTTGTTAATCTTGTCCACAATCGGTGTTGACTTCTCTGGGCTCAGAGTCATCTGGGTTGGATCATCACACAGTGGAAACGTGTATTATCGTCAGATGAATCTGTATTCCAGATATTTTTTTTGGAAAAAATGGATGCCGTGTGTTCCTGACCAAAGAAGAAAAGACTATCAGCAACAAGTCCAAAAGCCAGGGTCTGTCATGGTATGGGGTTGTGTCACTGCCCTTGGTAAAGGTAATTTATAATTCTATTATGGCAGCATTAATCCTGAAAAGTACATTGAGCTTTTAAAGCAACATATGCTGTCTTCAAGATGACATCTTTTCCATGGACATCCATGCATTTTTCAACAAGACAATACAAAACCACATTTTGCACACATTACAAAGGCATGGCTGTGGAAGAAGTGGATACGGGTACTGGACTAGCCTGCCTGTACAGTACATCTTTTAAGATGTTTTAAGGCCAAAACATCTTTAAAGTGTTGTGAGAAGGAATGGCAACATTACAAAGTGGTAAATGCTTTAGTGGTTCAGCTTTTTTTTGGAATGTGTTGCAGGCCTTAAATGCAGGAATGGATGTATATTAACAAATGAAATGAAGTTGACCACACAAAACATGAAATATCTTTGTTTCCTACTGTCTGCAATGAAATAGAAGTCAAAGTAAGTGTAAGAATCACTGCGGGGGGAGGGGGGGGTTGTTTTGTTTTTTTGTTGTTTTTTGCTTTTGTGCATTTTCCATACCGTCACAACTTTTTTTCTGATTTTGGGTTTATTTGAAATTGCCAAATTTTCTCATTTTGTAATCATTAAAAAAAGTAACTGTTTTTCATGCTGGTTTTGATTGAGATTTCACGATGTTGTGCGAAGTCCTGTGAAGAATCAGAAGCGGCTTTCTGTCTCACAATTTTAATGTTACACGCTACATGTAAACATTATTTGTGCAGAGGTATTGGATGTCTGTATGTGGCTTTGGCACAACAGCAAAGCTTCTCTTAACATCAAATATGGTTTCTTTGACACCGAAATGAGATCTCCGATATTGTGAATGTGTTGAGTGTTTTTCTGTATTATATCATCACACTTGGTCATGAAGCAGATGTTGTGGATTGTGATGCTGTGCACATTGTTAACTGAATAATCGTATCCAACAGGTGCAGTGTCTTGTATGATGATGCATTTTGGTGAATTACTTTGAGTAATTCATTTTTTCCCCCCACTCAGTCATGTCTGAATGAGGGGAATGCTTATTTTATTGCGTAATACTGTGCAAAGCCCTGAGTTACCCAACAAATTTGAACAAAATGCAGTGTTGAATGTTTTTTTTCTTCATCGGTGTGTCAATAAAAAAAAAAATCTAAGTGGCAATGTCCAAACATTCCGATTTTAACAAGATTTGATGGAAGAAACAAATGACCAATTATTAAGCTATCTTAAATTCCAAATAAAATATATATGATTTCTTTGCAGTTGTACTGCCTGGTACATGAACACAAAAAGACAATAATAAAATGATTGTTAAAAACCTGATGAAATACAACCCAATGCCTTATAAATTGCTGAAGATCACCTAAAATAAATTAAGTAAATTAATCATATAAAAAGGTGAAAAGTGGTGAGCATACATTTCCTGTGAGTGTACAGTGATCTATCATCATGCATTAGCTTGTAGACATGCATTTGCTATTATAGATTTAGTTATGGATCTTAAGGGGCCATCACACCTGCGGGTTTTCGCTTAACGGCTGAAATGCGATGGCTGCCGCATATCTGCGCTTATTAACAGCAAAATAGCCACACGGCGGTCGTGGCCCCGCTAAACAGCCGCTTGTTGTCGACAATTGCACGCTGGAATTTTTCAACATGTTTAAAATTCACACGACGGCAAAAGCAACTGCCATGCCGTGAAATAGTAGGGACTCGGTAGGAAAAGACCGGCACGACAGCCTCATAACGGCCGCTACGGACGCACAATTGCTGCACGTTCTGTTTACAAGTTCTGTGAATGGATCTGCATCCAGTCTGAGAATGTTCTTGTTCTGAGATCCTCCTGTTCAAACAGCCTCATCAGCTTATGGTACCATCCACGTCTGCCTCTTGCAGCCGAACAGTTCTGTGTGGAGATGCGCAGAACAGCTCTGACGTCACCCGAACCCGCTCCTAAAAAGAAATCACCGCACCGACCTCCACCCGATCATCA